>PITA01006185.1:0-65484 GCA_004023965.1 Spilogale gracilis
AATGTGTAAATGTTCAGGAGAAGATTGGGCCATGAAAATCAGCAAAGTGAAATCATTTGGTGGGACTATGCCAGGTTTTTGTAATAAGAATAAATCTCATCCGTTCCCTCTGAAATGGAGGGACTTGAGGTACTAAACCACAGAGTTCCATTTTTGTGCTCCAAGTGAGATATGGCGATAAACCAGAGGACAACAATGTGCCTGCCACCCCCTCATCAGTCCCTCTGACACATGGGTAGATAGTCACGCCACCACTCAGAGCCCTACTCTGGGTCATCATGATGTATTTTCCAAGAACCATCTGGAAGGTGCTTTGGAAGAGAAAGACCTAGAGGACTTCAATGTTTATGAAACATTTCATGTTAATCAGACTCAAATTGTTATACCAGAAAAATTAAAAGAGAAGCAAAAATGAACTAAATACCACCCAAGATTCATTTCAGCAAAAAATTCTGTAATCTCTTTAAATCACTGGTTTTTAACTTTGATGATAGTAGAGGTGGGGGATATGCTGCAAATTCCCTTGAGAATCCAGTAGAAAAGATGGATTCTCTTTTCTGGAAGATGTTCACACACACACACACACACACACACACACACACACACACAGCTTTATGTATAATTTCAGAGATTTCATACTAACCCAGTTTAATTGCATGGAGCACTGGGTGTGGGAAACCATGAATCTTGGAACACTGAAAAAATAAAATAATATAATAAAAAAATAAAAATAAAATAAAATAAACCTATCTATCTCTGGGCACTGATTAGGCATGAATTTGAATATGACTGAAAGATTTTCTTTTGTAATCAGATAAACATAAGATTCCTACCTAACACCCTTTCTCAAAGTAACCAGCCTTCTCAAACCTGCTCTTCTTCCATTTCTTGCTATGGATTTCCCTGGTGTGCCCAACTCTAAGTTCAACAGAAAATGTTGTTCCCAAGCCAGTGCGTCTCGGACAAGGGTCTTTGAGGCACTTGATCCTTCTCCTATCTTCATGCCCATGACCATGCATCATGGCACTGTTTTTGGTTCTCTTTTCCCGTTGGACCCTAAGGCTGTTATCAGATTTAGAAACTGGATCAGAAGTGGGATGTAGGAGGTTAAATGGCTCAAGCTGCTCCTTTCCTAGAGAGACAAGAAAAATTTGGTCTGGTTTGCCACAGGTTTGAGTCTAAGATAAGGGAGAACTATTGCCATTAAACTGAAGCTTTTAAGGGTTTTGGAGATGCTGGCAGTTGGGCTATGTGAGCAAGACTTAGATCACTGGAGCTTGTATCTGGAGGTGAACGCTGGAGTTAAACGTTTCTCACACTTAAATGTTCTCAGTGCTCGGGTCACTCCGCATCTCTGCGAATATGGGAGGGTATTTGGTATTTGAGGAAGCATCGTTCTCACTGCTTTGTTATCACCACTGTGGTGTGGGATCCAGTCCCTCTGTCACTAATACCATTCTGGCTCCCCCACAACCTTCACTTTCTGGGAATTTCCCTTTACATGATTTTCTAATGGCTGTTTATTTGCCACTTGCATTTCCCTACCATTCAAAAGCTTTTTCAAGAATTTCAACAAATACTCACAATTTGGTCTGACTCCCTTTTTAATTCTAAGCTATGAGAAACTATTTTGCATGTCATAGCAACTACATAAATATGAGTTGCAATTTCTCCAACTGATGAGAAAGTCCAATTTTGTTTCATGTTTTTTTCTGCAGAATCATAGAAAACAAAGTGTTGGCAGAGTTCCATGGGGAAAAATAAGAATTTCAGCAGTTTCACCTAATTCCATTACATCATCATTTCCCAAACTCATCAGTTGTTGGACCATATTGCAAAATGTCACCAGCAATTTCACTATTGGAGAAAAGAGAATTTTTGTTGGTGCTTGGGGAAAGCAGAAGAGGAACTTGTGCAAGAGAAGGCTCACAGACGGCCATGTGTACGCTTGCCTCCTACAAATTCTGACAGGTGCAGAGAAGATTTTGTCAGTGTTTTCATTCATAATGTTTACTTTTTAAAAAGAACAAAACTGCCAACCTTAGTTTCTATCATTGAGCTACCACATGTGTTTGATATATTGTGAAGAATTCAGTACCCATGAAATAGACACTTCTGTAGATCTCAAGAGTAGGGCCTATCTGCCTGGAGCTCCCTACCACCCCCTCCCCCACAAATCCACACACACGCACATATGCATACGCACAGCACACATCCTCTGGTTCATTTCAGGGCATTCTTCATGGTTCACCAGATTGGACAAGTGATTATACACCCAATGTGGGTGGAGAAGAGACTCCACAACTGAGGATGTGGTGCCAACCTGTTTTGAAAAAAGGAGGAATTGTGAGAAATTAGCAAGCATAAGTTTTCAACAAAAACTATGCCTTTCCCTTCCTGTTCCAATCCCCACGGTACTGAAGACTAAACCATTATTTATGAATGTAAGCAGTGAAGCCATATAGTAAGTGTTGAGAGCACAGAATGCTTGGATTTGACTCCTAAATCCAATGGTAACTATCACTATCACACAGATGTCAGATAAACCATTTAATTTCTTTTTGCTTCAGTTTCCTCATTGGTAAAAGGGAAACTAGTAGTAACAATAACAATAATAAATAATATCTGAGGAATAAATAAGATACATAAGAAATAAATGAGTTATATAGGCAGTTATCTAGCACATAGTATGCACTATAAAATTACTTAACTATTCTGGCCTCATATGTTTAAACTGTTTTACCGGAACAGGATAAGTTTTTGAATTATAATCACCGTCTTTTACAATGACACTTCATTCTAATCTGTGACTCCGTCCTCTCTCACTCACTGGACCATCACTGTCAAGAGGCGGCAATGACACTAGGTATGATTCCCTGAGAAGACCGCTTGCCAGCTTTCTCTCCCTAATGCCTGAGAAAAAGCTTTTCTGGTCTGAGGTTGGAGGAAAGAGTTAGAAGGGAAACAAAAGAGAAGAGTCTGGTGATGGTACCTGAGGAGGGTCCTTGGGCTCTGACATGATCCACTCCTCCCAAGACTTGTATACATGAAGAAACAGTAGAACCCCTAAACAAGAGGAACACCTTAGAGGAGAACAGACCTCTGCCCTGCGTCCCAACTGGACTGAGGAGTGCCAGCTTCACAGAACATCCTACCACAGCGTGGCAGGAGTCAGCAGAGATGGCCGCAGACGATGTTAAAACAGGGAAGACCTAAAATATCACCATTCGCTTTGCCACTGATCAGAAAGGTGTAGCAGCAATAAACGTTCCCTGAGCCCCAGAGGAGTGTGGGGAAGTTTTATTGGGTAAACAAGAAAGTCAAGGTAAAGGGATACCGTCCTGATGCAGGGACACCGCAGTGGAAGTAGCGATGTTTACATGGCTAGAGGTCAATTAGGAACTTGGTGTTTCCATGGATGCCAGTGTGGCAGGATAGCAGTGCCCAAGCATAGAGGGAAGTTTTGTATTATCAGTGTGGAAAGATGCCAGTAACCAGGTGCCGGATTCTCTTCTCATTGATGCCGTGGGATGCTACATAAGACCCCAGATCTTAGATGCCAACTCTGGGTTGAAGAGGACAAAATCCTGGATTAACTCAAGTATAAGCCTGAAATAAATGGTTTTACCTGAAAGTAATCAAGATTAAATTTCCAGGGCACCTGGGTGGCTCAGTGGGTTGGGCCTCTGCTTTCAGCTCGGGTCATGAACTCAGGGTCCTGGGATCGAGTCCCATGTCAGGCTCTCTGCTCGGCAGGGAGTCTGCTTCCTCCTCTCTCTCTGCCTGCCTCTGCCTACTTGTGATCTCTCTGTGTGTCAAATAAATAAATAGAATCTTTAAAGAAAAAAAAAAGATTAAATTTCCTGCCAGGTGGTAAAATGGGGCTTAAGTAGGAGAATAACTTGAGTTGCAGGGAAACAAAGAGCACAAGGACTGAAAGTTCATCCTTGCTAACTTACCAGAGAGTAGAAGTGGATAGGATTCATATTCCGGAAACCCTGTAAACTGAGTAACAGAAGCTCCACATTCCAAGACGACACTGGGAATTCTGTTTAGGCAGCTTGCATTTTGCCACTTTCTTTCTAAAAGAAGAACCTCCTTGTATTGATAGCCTGCTAGAAGTGCCAGGAAATAAACAAAGTAAGACATGATAGTAACAGAGGAAGTAAGTGTATGCTTTTACACAAAATTAAGGGGTGACTATATTGGGCCCACTGCAACCAAGGAAAAAAGCAGACAACCTGGTAGACAGAGCTCTGAATTTGGGTCAGAGGTCCTAGCTTAAAATCCCAACACTCCCCTCTTACTTAGCTGTGCAATCCTGGCCAAGCAGTTTAGCCTCTCAGAACCTCAGGCTCCTCATCTAAAGCTTTCTCTCCAGATCAGCATGAAATAAAGCAGATATGGAAAGTACTCTCATATAGCCAGACCCACGTAGGTGCTCTTTGAGTGTCTGCTAAAAAAAAAAAAGCCCTTTTCCAACTCCTTGATTCCAAAACCTGAATGGATTCTTCAGCCAGGCTTATAGCCCTGTGCACCATGCGTACTTCCATCTCTGGCTGGAGTCTTGCCCTGAATGGATGGGTGACCCAGAGCCATGATGCCTCACACTAATTTGAGTGCTAGTTGTTCTTTAGATTCTGGTAGCCCTATTCCCTAACCCTTAGCCCCCAACACTGTCAACAACTTCCCCCAATACACACACACACTCACTCCTCACCCCTCCCTCACCAACCACGCCAGTGAGGAACCAGGATGCCAGGAGTGAAACCAGTCCTCTGTGTCTGGAGCCACAGCAGGTGTCTCACCCCAGAGACATCTTAAAACCAAGAAGGGAGAGGCTAGCTAAAATAAATGGACAGGTTTGGCTTTATAATTAAGCCAGAGCCAAAGTGTGCAGCAATATCCCATTGCCCAATTTAGGTGGTGTCCTAGGACCAGGTTTTTAAGGGGACTCTGTAGAAGAAGCAGAGCAATCTCCATAACAAAAGGAGCAGAACCTTGGAAAGGAAGTAGTGCTTTTGAAAGGATGGCTCTTTGCAAAGTTTCTGGGGCTGGTGGAAAGGAAAAACGGGGTGCACAGGAAAGAACCATAGATGGAGAGGCATCCCAGGGGGTTTACCGGTGGGAGGCCTCACTGCCTTCCTGACAGCTTGATGTATGTCAGTGCCAGAAACTGCTGACCATACCCTTTCTGTTTAAGTTAGCACATTTTGCTGGCTTTTTTGGCATTGAGTTATTCTGTCCTAGCTCCCTATCTATATTCACTTTACTCCCTTTAATACACTTATGTCTGGGTCCACATTTTTAAATAATGAATTCAAAACGTCTTGTTGTCAGGACTTTCAGGGAAGATAAAACAAACAACCAACCAAATGACTACAAAGAAGCAGCGAGGGCAGCTGGAATTACACTGGGAGGGAAGGCTCAGTTCAAGCTGTAGTCCATGAAAGCTGGAAAACTCCATCAGCTTTTCCAGTTGCTCTCCAGCCTCCACATCCCCAAGGACCTCACTGTCCCTAAAGAAAGCCATTAGTGTGCACAGACTAATGAGACCCTTCAGTCACTGGAACGGGAGAGACACAATGGGGAGTCCATTTCTGCACACTCAGTAAGAGAGAGGCTGCTAGAAACACCTGGTCCTCTTCTCCACACCCTCCCACCCCCAAGCTCCAGTCAGGGCAGTGCCGGCTGCTTCAACCTTGGCTGCCTGAGGCTTTCTGCTAGGAGAGACAACCCCAAAGAATCCAAAGACTATTTTGGTGGGTCCCAGTCACCATCTGGGACTCCTGCTCCCAGCCAGGGCACATCGTGTCACCGTTTCATCCCTGTGAATTGCTTTGGGGGAGGTCTTCTTATAAGTGAAAAGGAGTTTTTCATGAAAACTTATGTAAAGACACTAAGAGGGATCCACTGTTTGCTTTAGAAACATGGAATTCCTGTCAGGTTATGGTGGTGGGGAAGGACACATGACTATCATTATGTTCACATGGATTCACCTTCATAGCCTAAACTCATTCAGTTGCTACTCACGTTTCCTCTGATGGAAAGCCCTTGGTGGCAGGGGCAGTCTAATCCTGTGCACCGAGAAGCTGTGTAGCAGCCCCTTGTGTCTCTGTGGAACCTCAGTGCCCAGCAAGGACCATATGGCACCGTGGGGAAGTTTCCTCTTATGATAGCACCAGACCATCTCTCCCTCCACAGAGCATGCACCATGAGTTCTGCTCAAACTTTCTAAGTCTTAGGAGTCAAGGCATCCACACCCAGTAGGCTGTGACTCCAGAGTGACTATCTCATAATTCTGGGCAGGGCAGAGGGACCTACAAAAAACACACAACTTTATTCTCTACAGGAGCATCATGCTCTGTTATAGTTTTTACTGTGATTAATCAGTGGGGATTCAGGGCTTGTTTATAGCCTCTGTGAGCCACAAGAGTGAGTCTCTCCCTGAGGAGGTGGCCATCCTTGGCTCCTGGACTGGCGTGGATGATCCTAAGGAAGCGTGTGCCTATAGCCAGCCTTCTGCAGTGAGGCCCAGCTCCTCTGCCCTCCTCTTTGACCCAAATAACAGCACAGGCTTAGAAATGACAACACAGGTAGACACTCACATGCGCTAGATGGCATAGAGAAACCGGGGTCCTGCTGGGCTGTTTCAGCTACTTGCTTGTCCCCTGAGGAGATAGAGCACCATCCTAAGCTTCACCGTGAGGAGGAACGCAGACAGCCAGCTCCCACCAAGGGGTTCAGAACCTACAAAGACAAATGCTCAAAAAAGAAGTACGAATTTCTGCCAGGACGTTTGACCCTGGCTGTGCATCAGAATCGCTGGAGACTCATGCCTGAGCTGCAACCGTCTTCTGAATCTGAATCCTAAGCTTGGATTCCACCTCTACCATGCAGACTTGCTGAAGCCTCTGCATAACGCAACTCCTTTGCCTGTGTACCTGTACATACGTCCCTGGTGGTTTTTATCAGATCCCTCCTCACCCACGTATTCACCTGCACTCCAGGTCCCACTGGACTCTGAGCCTGGTAAGTCACAGAAATACCTGCCATATGACTAGAAGCCACCCATCCCCCACCAAAAAAAATTAGCTGGATATTCAAAATTAAAGTTAGTTGAGTTTTTACACTAATGATTGGAATCATATGTGATGTTTCCTTTTTAATTGGGATCTAGGCATCTTGTGGATCACTCCAGAATTTAGAAGGCAGTTGAGACTGTTCTTACATACCCTGAGACAGACTCATTAGTTTAAGCAGTGACCGTGGCCTAAATCTCTTTCAAAGCAGGACTGAAAGGTGAGCCCGGGGAAGAGGAGAGCTGTCAGGCTCTGACTTTCTCTCGTGGCCAGTGACTCATCTGCAGCTGCCACATGACAAGGGGCCCCAGAGAGTAGATGGGACACTGTGAGCGTCACCCAATTACCAATTTTCACATTTCAGAAAGATCTAGAAACAGGAAAACCAACTATGATAAGCCCTGAAACCACATCACATCTCTTCTTTCCGTACAGTTTACTTCCAATTGGCAATGCCATCAGCTATGTCACCCGGCAGTGACATTTACTCTTTCTCCTCAAAACCCCGCTAGTAGCAAATGTCCTATGGGGTCACCTTCTCAGTCAGCTGAGTCAGAATCACAGAATTCTGGAAATGGAAACCTGACAGAGATCTTCCTAATAAGAGAGGAACTGTTCATATTTCTTGAGTACCTACTATGGGCCAGCCACTTCATATATTTTATTTTATATAATCTTCACATGGATCCTGAGATCAAACGTTCATTTTTCTCATTTTTTTAAAATATTTTATTTATTTGACAGAGAGAAACACAGCGAGAGAGGGAACACAAGCAGGGGGAGTGAGAGAGGGAGAAGCAGGCTTCCCGCCGAGCAGGGAGCCCGATGTGGGGCTCGATCCCGGGTCTCCGGGATCATGGCCTGAGCTGAAGGCAGTGGCTTAACCAACTGAGCCACCCAAGCACCCCACATTTTTCTCATATTTTAGATGAAAAAAACAGAGTTGGGAAAGTGAAGTGATCGGTGCAAAGTCACATATCTAGTGACCCAGATCCATGTGACCTAAAAGCTACCATTTCTCAAAGTGGAGATTATATACAAGACAGCCTGCCTAGAGTCATAAGAAGCCGCATAAACACAGCACACCCTCTGAAGTGTCAATTTTATTCAATGGCAAATACTTTAAAACATTATTTTCACTAAAGAAAATAGGCTTTTACGATGGAGAGGAAATATGAATCTGCACAAAATGTAAAGATAAAACATTAATCTTTAGGAAATTCTTGTGACAAATACTTCTGGTTTTGCCTCACAGTCCCCCAAAGCTCTTACCATATTTTCCAGCCTGGAGGAAGATTGCCAACATTTTAAAAGCAGAGCCATAAACCCAAACAGAATTTAGGAATGGCACCCCCAAGTGAAGATTGGGGGGAATGACGTGTCATTAAAGAGCAAAGAGTAGTGACTCCATTTTGTGAGGAGGCTCAATTTCAATGTCCACCACTAAAGGGATATAAATTCTTTAAGTCTATGAGGTGCCAAGACCTTACCCACCTGACTGATATTCTCAGGAGGCTTCCAAAGCTGTTCCAAATGGAGATAAGAATCTATACTGAATGAATGAGCCTGTGACAAGCCCTATCTTCCTTAAACTCCCTAGCGCTCTCTCTCTCTCTCTCTCTCTCTCTCTCTCTCTCTCACACACACACACACACACACATGCACACATCTACACACACCACTTCTTATCTCTATCCCTCTCACTCCCAGAAATTAATGCTCCTAAGTCCTAGGTATCTTTTTTCAAAAAATACACAGAATCATGTTTGAGGTGACTGCAATCATCAAGGACCTGATTTTAGGGTAGGTAGGTCAGCCTATACTCTGTTGAGGCTTGAATTCCTCCAGAGAGTTAATCAATGAATTCTGAAAAGAATGAAAGAAAGGACTCCAGCCAGGCCCTCAGCCCAGCAGACCTAGACACAACTGCCTGGCATCCTATTACTAGTTGAAGTGAATAGGTTTAATCAAGAAGACCACTGAATAAAGCAAAAAAAAGAGCGTCACCTTGTCGGGCTGGAAAGGAGACCTGATCCAAAGGAAAGGGGAGTGGCACCACATCTACAGACACATTGCAGCCATCTGTGTCATGCTCAGCTGCCTGGACATACATGCTCCCCACCCCATTGACCACTGGTCTTTGCAATTCCCATTGACTGGGAAGCTCTCCTTTCTACTCATTGCCTGACTAATTCCTACTTATGCATTATGCCTCAGCTTCAATGCCACTTCTTCCAGGAAGATTTCCTTGATTCACTTCAGCCTAGCAACTTCTTGTTTACTCCCATAATAGCCCATCTTTCCCCCATCCTAGTGCCTATCAGACTGCACTACAATTGTCTATGTACTCATCTGTGAATGCTACAAGAGCATGAATCCTCTAAGACAATGCCCAGAACATTGTTAAATACTCTACAAGTGCCTTCTGAATGAATGAATGTTAAAGATACACTACAAGTCCCCAAGGATGCCCACTGTGCTGCAAGAAAATACTTTTCTGGCAACCTAGCCGACTTGAAAGCCCACAGCAGTAAGAAGCTGCTTTGGAGAGGACTGATAAAGGAGAGGAGCCCAACCTACCTTGTGCACTGAGGACAGAGAGATAAAACAGAAAAGGTCTCTGCACTGGACACAATCTCATGGGGGAAACTATTAGGGACACAATAGTAAGGACAGATTGCATTGATACAAAGCTAAAATAGAGACAAATGTAAAAAACAAACCAGGTGACCGATGCCTTTGCTTACATACTAATCTTACTGCTCTAGAATGTTTCACTAGACAAAGATTTAGGAGATATTCATAAAAAAGAAGGAAATTTTCAGGAGAACTTTGATACACTCAATATGCTGTTCATCTGTAAAGTAACTGAAATTCAACCAAACTTTTTCATATATATCATTTTATTTCATTTTACCCATGCATCAAATATTTGGGGAATGCTTTTTGTACTACACTAAAATCTACTATTGGGCTAGTTGGTAGGGTTTAAAGAACTACCTTTAAGGAGCTTGGGTTCACAAGGAGGGAATAACTAATAACTGTAATTCAAGGCAGATAGAGACAGGGGCTAAGTAAATCAGGATTATTTCCATTGTAAGTGACTCAATCTGACTTAACTAACAAAGGAAATATATCTTATGTAATGAAAATTCCCAGGGATATCTTTATCCAGCTTTAGCTTTCTCCAGGGGCTTGAATAATGTTTTATTATTCCCCTCTCTCAATCTCTTGGCTTTGCCTTATGTTAGGGTAGCATCACTCTCAGGCTCCACCATGGTAGCCACTCACAGTTTATAGCTCAAATCTTCCAAGGCCTGGTTTGACCTAAGAATAGAGCTCCTCTTCTCCTACAGGTTTTAATGAAAACTGGGGGCTGATTATCCTTGGCCTGAGTAATGATCATGTACTCTCTCATGAGCCGATCCCTGAGCCATGGAATGGAATTAGCTGACCAATAACTCTAGGTCATATGCCCCTCCTCCAAGGAGATGTGGGGTCAGGCCCACCAAAACCATGTGGCTTGAAAGGAGAATGAGTCTTGAGTACCCAAGAGTCCTTGACAACAGTCTGATTAAATGCTTGAGACTTAGTCCTCACAACAGCTTTGTGTTTTCGCCCATTTTACAAATGAGAAAGATGAGGCTCATAAGAGCAAGAGCAGGCCTAGGATCTGGTCTTTTGACTTAGTTCTGTGCCCCCTCCGTTTGTGTTTGTTGGAATTTGGGAGGTGACAGTATTTCCTTGGATGAGACGTTATAAAATGTTCACGAGCATTATAAAACATTTCACATCAATGACTCTAATAGCAGTGGTACCTACATCCCGTCGCTGTGACGACTAAAACCGCTCACACACATTTTCAAAGGTCCCCTTAAGGGGCAGGACCTTCCTCACTTGAGAAAAACTGAATGTTACCCAAGTGAATCTTATTATCAGGAGTTCCAGCCTTCTCAAATTTCCTAAATGTAAGCTCTAACATCTGTTTTCAGAGATAGGCTGAACTTTTGATTGGATATCTCTATTTTTTTGAAAAGATTTTATTTATTTATTTGACAGAGAGAAACACAGCGAGAGAGGGAACACAAGCAGGGGGAGTGAGAGAGGGAGAAGCAGGCTTCCCGCCGAGCAGGGATCCCGATGTGGGGCTCAATCCTGGGACTCCAGGATCATGACTTGAGCCGAAGGCAGTCACTTAACCAACTGAGCCACCCAGGTGCCCTTGGTTGGATATCTCTTAAAGATCCTCTAGTCCACCCTGCAGGCCAACAGTTCTGGTGTAGAGGAGAAGGGATGAGTGAGTGTGGCAGGGAAAAAGATGGGCAAAGAATGTACTCCTGGAAGGTGAGTATAAAGGTTTGGAGGTGGTAGGTCTCAGTTTCCCATTAATGCTCCTCTGCTTCAGATACTAAAATCATAGTATCAATGCATTTTTATGATCAGGCTGCAAGGTGTTTCTTAGGGAAGACGGTATTATCTTCCCTACCTGAGTAAGATAAGAAATTATGGGTCTGTGGGAGGCAGAGTGTTCAATTCTGGACCCTATTCACTAAGAAAGATATTTCCAAATTGACCTGCATTCTGACGGAGCAAATAGGATAGGTGAGAACTTGAAACCAGCTCTTGACATGAAGAACAGGTCAAGGAACAGGTCAAACTACACCTGGGAAAACATTCAAAAACCTCCTGAGATACTGAGGACAATCATCCAGGAGTAGATTTGGAATTACTCTATATAGCTCTCATAGGTCAAACCAGGTCTGATCTAAGAACAGAAAACACTTGAGCAATGAGAGATGCCAAATAGCAGAATGAGTCATCTGGTAAGGTGCAAGTTCCCCACTGCTAGAGGTATCCAGCATCCTCAGACAATGAAGTGGGTTCGAAGCTTCAGTGTTCTCAAACACTGAATGGATGAAGTTTTAGTGTCCCACACTCTGCTAACAGCAACTACATAGAGCATGTGGGCCGTAAGTTATGCTCGGTTTCTACTAGAATAACTGTAGGGTAACCCCCCTTCTCCCCTATTCAAAAGGCCTATCAAAACACGAGTTTGAGAGACATTATTGAAGCATAACTTGAGGCTGTTCTAATTCACAAAGGAAAAAAGGACATCCTTAACAAACATCCACATTTTATTGATAATGCGTTACTTTTATCCAAATAAGTAATCACTTGGTAACTACTGGTCTCAGGGGTTGCACTGGATGATCTCTAAGGTTTGTCCAAAAGTTGAGTCTAAACCTAGGACTAGAGTACCTACAGGGTTTAGTAATGTACCCCCAGGACTTCTGGTAGGTATGACATGTACTACTGTGCTTCTGACTATCTCATGCACAAAAAAGCTAAAATGACTTCACACGTCACCCCAGAACTGCCTAGGGAAGTGGTGGCAAGTTTTAGAAAGCAGCTGTGACCTCTCTATGTCACTCTTTTGTCTGAAGAAGTACTTGTTGAGACAGCTCTATTTGTAAAGGGTCATCTCTGTCCATTAGCAGAGCTCCGAGGTAGAAAAGACATTTGGCATTACCAGCCTGTAACAATGAAGCCATCTTAAATCAGAAATGCTATGAGAATGCCAGTGGAATGCCAGATCAGATATTACAGAAGCTGAAAAACTCCCATCTTGCCTGAAAATGTAAGGACCTTTCCCAATCTTTGATCTTTAAAGCCACTGGAGCCAAGCTAGCTGACCATTGCATATTTTTATGACATCAAGTCCCTGTGAGTGGAAACACTGTTCTATTTTGTACTATAGGATTTGGCATGATTCTAGGTCACTGAAATTGCAAAAAGTGGATGTTTCTGGGGGACACCAGGGACGTTAGAGATTGTTGGAATCAACATACAGAAATGTGAAAAAGTGGGACTTAGTCTTTATCAAGTGGCTCAGAGAGTGACTGTACCTTATTATTTCTGGTTCTCATCAGGAAACAAATACCTTACTGCCACTACTGCCCAAATCTCAGGATTCTTTAATCAACACTTCCACCTTTCTTTTCTCACTCTACACTTCTCCTTGGAGTATAAAATGTCCTTCCACGATGATAATTATCACCTAAAGTCTATACCATCAGTCCACAGAGAAGTGCTGAATTTTAGACCTATATATCCAACTACTAACGAGTCATCTTCAGAAGTCTGGATGTTCTCAAACCAAAATTCATCATTTGACAACTCCTGACCCCTCTTTCTCTCCTCCCACCACTTCCCTACCATAAAGCCAGTTTTTCTCCATGTATTTCCAGTCTTAGCTAGTGGCACCACAACTGGCCCATCAGAAACATCGCTGTCCCAGTGGATTCTTTTTTTTCACCACTGAGGGCTCGGCAACCCCCACCCACACTATTTCTCTGATTGGAATCTTGGACGCTAGTTTTAAAAAAAATCTGTGTGATCTTTCTAAAAACACCAATCTGATCATGTTAGCCTCCACCTATTCCCATTCCAATCTCCACCTCCCTCCGTACCCTAACCCCCACCCTCACAAAATGCTTCCAGCATTCCTCATCCCTTGTGGGGTAACACCCAGGAGGGATCTAACCCTTGTATTTTCTCCCATTCTGCCTGCATTTAATCTGTGTTTTAGGTTTATCCATCTTTAATCATCTTCATATTGCATACTAGTTCTTGCCACTAAATCTTTGCTCTTATTTCCTCCACCTGATGCTTTTCCCACAACATCCACCTCATAAATTCTTATTTGGGCTTTAAAACCCACTGGCATGCCGCCTCTTCCTGGAAGGCTTTCCTGACTCTCCTGCTCCATTCTGCCTCTTTATCTTATACCTACAACCTCTATTCTTATCTCTCTACTGTCACTGGAAAACCTCTAGTAAGCCATGAGCTTGTAGGTAAGAGGGATGGTGCCTTAGTTCTCTGCCTGTTCAGTTCTGGGTACTGAACCTGGCAAACACTAGAAGCAAATGACTATAAGTGTAAAGGAGATATTCTCAACTAGATTCTAAAGGGGAGGGAAGGGAGAGAAAAGGACAGATTTTTTTTTTTTTTAGACCATCAAAATATTTCTTATCCTTTAAAGATGGACAACGAGATTCAACCCTGAGGACACATGATTCCTTCATTTCTGGAAAACTTTAACGATTTTTTATGAAAAAGTGATGCTATGATCTTCAATTGCAATGAAGCACTTCCAGAGATAGTGAGGATCCAAACTGCTCCACATGAAAATATGAGTGGTAGTCTTTACTGATGATAGAGAAGCATCCCCCAAATCATAATGCTATTGACAGACAGGTCATAGCCTGAGGGTGAGGATGAAATGGGGTGTTTCACTGAGTGTCAGTGGAGTACAGATCTGGATCCGATAGGCAGGAGCTCGCATTTTGTGAGGATACAAAGTGGCTCAGTAGCAAGGTCACAGACTGGTGGTAAGGGGACGGATAATCAAGAAGGGATCTCCATGGGAGAGCAGAGACAAAGGACTTGAGAAGACACCTGTGGTGTCCAGTTGTCATTTTTTTCTTACAGTTTCCAGTTTTAAGGCATCCCTACATCCCTGTATCATTCCCTCCAGCACCTTATTCTCCAGTAAAGCTTTATGAGATGTCACAACCCTACCTTAGCTGAACTCTGGGGAATTAGTACAGTAGGCAACATCTACTGTCACAGAATAACACAAAGACCCCCCAAAATAGTCTAAAATGGAGGCAGAATATATTGCCCATCAGGCAAAGGAGAACCATGTTCCTTAAGAAAATCAGTGAGTCTCCTGTAAGCTACAAGTGAAAGGGGCAGATATGATATGGAGAAGGTTTTTTTTTCCCCCAAATTTCTGATTATTTCAAAAGTGGACTGTAAAGTCTCTCTTGAGTTTAGTTGCTTTTCTGGTTTAGAATTATTGAGGCACAGGTATAGTTCTAAAACAGGTTCAGAATAGGCTACCTTAGGCTCTTAGGTGTCTCGGTGTCACTCAGCAGGCAAGTTTGACTAGGCATGCTTGAGGCTTGGTGAAATTTTTATTTAATGTTTTGTTGGAGTAAAATAGTACATGGATAGTTTGTAACAGTTTGGTCTTCACACAGAAAGTGGCCATAGTTTGAGGTCAGATGTCAGTCCAAGGTGACAAGCAACAAGCAGGGTGAATTTTGAAATGCTTCAGTGTTCCTGAGAAATTCTCAAGATACCCTGGAGAGGCTTACTTGGTAGAACATTGGGGGTTCAGATGATAAATATTTGGCTATTAAAGGAGAGAGACTTCTGAATGTGGAGCAACTAAGGCTACCTGGGTTTCTGAATGTCACCCCCAAATCAAAATTAGCTTGAAACCCATTTCTTCCCTACAATTAGTAACACTGGCTCTTACTTTTGTATCACTTGAACTCAGGGAAAACACCACATTGGAGTTAAAGGAGGGAAACTGGATCTATTCTGCACAAAGACAATCATGCTCTGAGCTATACACCAAAACCCACAGATACTGGCTTTGTCTACTTAAGCAATGCAAGGCTTCCACGATCTTTAAAAGAAATATTATCATTTCCTGTCCATGAAAAATTACCAGAGTGTTGTTCATTTTTTTTTCAGCACAATTGAAATCGTACATGGTAGGAAAGTTTTTAATTAGTCTGCTCTGAGCAAACTGTGTGTGCTCACTGCAGTAGGAGCCTAATAAATTACTTCATAATCTCAACTGGAGGCTTTGTGTTGGAAAATACTCCTTAGTTTGCACCAGCAGCCAGCAGCTTCCCGTGGAAGGTCTAAGAACCCGCCGCAGTAAGTGCAGAGCAAGGTGCTTGAGCAGAGTGAAAACAAATGGGTCTGCATGGTGAGAGAAGCCATGTGGATCTGAGCTTCAGTGTCTGGGGACAAAAAAAGAACTTCTGGAAATTGCATGCCAGCCTCTTCTGTCCAGCCCACACTTTCCTGCTTATATAGCTCTTTTCCCACCACCCCCAAAAAGGCTTGCTTGTTTTCAGATCTTCCCCCCCCCTTTTTTTTAGGGTAGAGAAATCAAATGCTTGCAAATACTCATCCCAGACTAGTAAGGCAATGCATATACTGTTCGGGTGAGATACATACATACCTACATATACACACATAGTAACACCAGTGGGCAAAATGTTATTAACCCAGCTGGTAAGAATGGTTCCACTCAGTGGGGAGGATAGGATTTGACATGTTAGTAAGTCACTTGGAGGAAAGGTTGAGACCCCAAGAGGCATGTTCCTATAATAAAATATATTCCCTAAACTGCTTTCTAAGGAGAGAGGAATCTTGTTGATCTCAGGGTTCTAGTATTGTTGCACTCTGGTGGTTTGGTAAAGAAGTTTGGGTGATTGCTGGGATAGAACTGTTCTTTAAAATAAAGAGGTAAGAATTTGAAACTGGGGGTGGAGGTTTCAAGGAGAGAACCAAGAAAGCCAGGCTTTGTAAGCAAGAAAGGAAAGAAAACAAAATATACTTCTTAGCAGAGCAGGAGAGGTGAATGTCTAAGGGGGATTTTGAATTACCTGCTGTAGCATATACATGATAAACTTGTCCCTCCATTTGCCCTAGAAAACAGTTTCCCAGAAGCAGACCCTGAGGCTAGGATTCCCGCACAAGGGGCTTATTAAGGAGGTGCTCCCAAGGGAGACCAAGAAGGGACCAGGAAAAACAAGATAGCAAAATCAAGCTAAAATACGATCCAGGCAAAACCCATCAGTGTGATCCCACAAGGGAACTCTGGAGTGTAAACAAGTACAGGTCAGTGTTGTCCCCACTGGTGGTAAGGAAGCTGGGTTCTCACACTCCTGCACCTGTCCTTCATTGGTCAAGGGTGGGGTGGAGGAAGGGAATCAATTCACAAGCACTTTGGCTCTGTTATGGAGGACAGTGTTCACTGAGGAAGTGTTGTACAAAGCGTTGTGTGCAAGAAGACAAAGTGGTAGGGAAGGCAGAGCACAAAATAGTAAAAGGGGATCTGAGAAGTTCTGAAAGAGCCCTGATAGCATCCACTATGCAAATCTGTAATAAAGTCTACATTTACCCAGCATTTATTGTGTACAAGTCCATTCTTCGTAGTAATTCAAAAACAACTGACATATGCATTCAGGTCAAAATCTTTAGGGAGTAAAAACAGAAACTGTCTTTGTAGGTACAGGGAATGAGGAACACCTGACATCCAACTCCATAGGCCTTTGGAACCAACCTCACAATTGCATCCAAATACATTATGTATACTCATGAAGTTATACTGCTGATGCTACATTGAGATGGAAGCGATCTACTTATGGGAGATACGTATATTCACATCTCTAAACATTTCTGCTAGGAAAATGTCCATGGCTCCTGCCTGCCTGCCTCACACAGTCCGACACCAGCCTCTCGCTCCAGTTTTATCTCAGCCAAACTCCTGCCATGAGCTGCTCCTCACCCACACTCCATGTCATCTTACACAGTAGCCACAACTCAACTAAACCTTCACATGCACCAGGCATTGAGCCAATGTGGGTCATGGGTGTCACTTAATCTTAACCATAACTCCATGCCTTAGGTGTTATTTAAGTTCACAAGTGAGAACACTGCATCTTGATGAGGTAAAATCCAAGTTCTCTAAATGGGTCAGGAGTGGGGCTGCAGTTGGACCTAGAACCTAGCGACTGAAGAGTCAGTGCTTTTAGCCACCATGCTCCTTTCTCCATAGACGTTCTCTCCCCTTCTAAAGCCCTTTTCCCGCTTCAGAAAGCCCATGCCCTACCCTGTCTCCCAAGAGCCAGTGCCCATGCTATCTCCTCCACAAAATCTTTTAAATTAGGCAGAATTCTTGGAGGGAAGGGATAGAAATCCAATATATAAGAAAGGAAAATTATTGGCTTGAGCATTTGGGAAGAATATTGGAGTGGGCTACATTTTCAAAGGGGCTGGCATAGGAGCCAAGGCTTAATAGGGAGTTAATGCAGATAGAATCGTCTTTCTACTTCTATCATTTCTCTACCTCTCCCCAGCACAATAGCTTCAGGAATATGACTACCTCTCTCTCTCATCATCCATTCATCAACCCAGGAAGGGCCCCGATTAGCCCTATTTGGGTCATGTCCTTAACCCCTGCCTTAATCTCAGGGTCCAAGGGAATGGATTATTATGATTATCGAGACCATGGACACTGGATCGTTACATGAGGAAGGGGGTTGGGAGAAAACCACTCTGGCCAGTTCATAGCAGTCACTCCTACAGTTCATTATACCATCTATGATGATCCAGACAGAATTCCTCTGTTCCACTTTTTCTGGCATAAAACAAGCATTTATCATGCTTGCTGACTCCATAGGGCAGACTCTATAGATCAGGAATTTGGATGGGACATAGCAGGGATGGCTTGTCTCTGTCCCACAGCATCTCAGGCCTTTGATGAAAGACTTGAAACCAGGGGTTGGATACATCTGAAGGCTCGTTCATTCACATGAGTGGCATTTGAGGCTGGCACTTAGCTTGGGCCTCAGTTCCATTCCACATGGCCTCTCCATGTGGCCTCTCTGTGTGAGAGCGTTTGGGTTTTCTCACAGCAAGGTGGTTGGGTTCTAAAGCTGAGCATGCTGTGAGTGAAAGCCACGTGGGAACTGTACTGCCTTTTCTAACTTAGCTTCAACATGCCGCACTCAATTTGTTGGAGCCTTACAAGCTTACCCAGATTCAAGGTAGGGAGGTGGGAAAGAGACTCCACCCCTTGACAAGGTATGGCAAAATTCTGGAAGAGAATGTGGGACCAGAAATATTGCTGTAGATGTCTTTGGAAAATACAGACTGTCACACATTTTTCCCTGTGAAGTCTCTTTGTGTTTGTCATATCTTTCCCAAATTATCATGAGCTCTGTGATGTACTCACCTCTGTTTTTCCATGCAGTGCCTTGAGCAAGACCTTACACACAATAGGTATTCAAAATAAGTTGACTGACTAAAGATCTCTAACCTAATGGCATCACAATTTTCCCACCAACTAACTTTGTGACTGTGAGAAATTTATGCAACATCTCTGGGACTCAGTTTACAAACTGAGAACTTTTAACTAAAGTTGTGGTTTCTAAACATTCTGGTTTAGCAGCAAATTATAAACCATTTCTTCAATTACATCTAATGCAGAATTCCAGTATATAAAAGAGATTTGGGCGGGGGGAAAGCCAGATGTGGATATAAGACGGAATGCTGGTGCTCTGTTGGTGGTAATATGAATCAATACAGCCACTAGAAGAAACAGTATGGAGAGTCCTCAAAAAAATCAAAAGTAGAACTATCGTATGATCCTGCAATCCCACTTTTGGGTATATATACAGTGGAAATGGAGACAAGATCTTGAAGAGATACCTGCATGGCTGTGTCCCCTGTGGCGCTATTCACAATACCCAAGATATGGAAATACCCTAAACGTATGTCAACAGACAAGTGGTTTGAAAAGTTGTATATGTATGCAGTGGACGGACTATTATTCAACCATGAGAAAGAAGGAATTCCTGCCTGTTGCAACAGCATGGATGAAACTTGAAAGCACCATGCTTGGTAAAGTAAGTCATACAGAGAAAAATAAATACTGTATGGTATCATTTATATGTGGAATCTAAAAAAGTCTAACTAATAGAAACTGAGATTAGGGTGGTGGTTACAGGGGCTGAGGAAGAGGGAAGGGACAATGAGGGGAACTGGGGAGATGTTGGCCAAAAAACTACAAACTTCCACT
Source organism: Spilogale gracilis (assembly GCA_004023965.1). Lineage (NCBI taxonomy): Eukaryota > Metazoa > Chordata > Mammalia > Carnivora > Mephitidae > Spilogale > Spilogale gracilis. Next base: position 19,756 of record PITA01006185.1, read on the forward strand.
TAAAAGATAATAAGTTCTGGGGATCTAATACACAATATGGTGATTATAGTAATAATACTGTATTATATATATGAAAATTGCTAAAAGTATAGATTTTAAGTGTTCTCACCACAAAATAAGAAATGGTAATTATGTGATGTGATGGAGATGTTGGCTAAAATTATGATGGTAATCACTTGCAACATTTGAGTAAAATCAACATATGGTACACCTTCAATTTACACAATGTTATATACCAAATATATTTCAATAAAGCTGGTGGGGAAGAAAAAAAACACACAGAAATGCTCTTTTTGAAGCAGGTATAAGAAGACTGGAGAACTGCCCACTCTTCTCTCCTCCTTCTGGCTGCCATATATGACCCTGAGAGTATCATGGAGCTAGTGGCCATTTTCTATTTTTAGTCTTCTAGAATCTCTTCTGATAACAGAATCTATCTCTTTTCTGATGAACCTCAACCTCCTCTCTACTACCACTCTCCCATTCCACTGTGTTGGCACAGAACTGACCCCAGTATCCAGCTCTAAAGATGAGAATGTGACCCAGACTTGCCCAAGCAGAGTCACCAAGATTGGTTTCAAAATGAGCATGAATTGGGCACCTGGGTGGCTCAGTGGATTAAAGCCTCTGCCTTTGGCTCAGGTCATGATCTCAGGTCCTGGGATGGAGGCCCGCATTGGGCTCTCTGTTCGGCAGGGAGCCTGCTTCCTCCTCTCTCTGCCTGCCTCTTTGCCTACTTGTGATCTCTCTCTGTCAAATAAATGAATAAAATCTTTATTTAAAAAAAAGAAAAAAAGAAAGAAAGAAAATGAGCGTGACTGATTTAGGGTCAGTGAGACTCAATTCTTTTTACTGAAAATATCAGGAAGGAAGATGCTCTTTGTTCTGGGATTGCTCAGTCAGTAAAATAAAAGCCTAAAGCTGCTGTTAGCCATCTTTCCTGCTTTATGGGAGAGTCTGACTGACAATGAAGCTCTAAAACACAGGGAAGATAACTAAGAGATAAGAATGAGAAAAGCTGGGAAGTGGTGAGCTGATAACATTATTTGAGCATCTGGATCCAGGCATGCCTGTTGCTAATATTAACCCTGGATTTTTTCAGACATGCTGATTGTTTTGCACCAGTTCTGAATGAAAGAATTATAGCAAATACACAGAACTGAAGGTTCTAGGGAACATAGTTTGAAAGCCACTGCAGTAGATCTTCTTTCTGGCCCCTTGCCCTTCATGAACCTCTGAGGGTATAGATCATTCAGTTTTTCATCACTTGTCACTATAGCACCATAGCACTGGAAATGCATTGGTTTCTTGGAAATTACAGATTATCTGGTGGCCAGGAGGACACAGGAAAATGCCTGTGGATGGATATGATACCATCTGGCATTTGCTCTAAGGCAACCCTGACTTTGTTTCTAGGATTGAACTTAGTGAGATGTGGAAGCTCTTAATCATACATAAATTCCATATTAAAAAGTCATATGTCGGGGTATCTGATTGGCTCAGTCAGAGGAGTGTGCAGCTCTTGAGTCTCACAGAGATTACATACATACATACATAGTTGTATGTCTTCTGTAGGAAAAACCACATCAATGGACCTTTAAAATTTTTGGTTTTTTGTGGAGGAAGTAAATAGGCATTTTAATGCTGGGTTCTCATAGTTGTTCTTTTTTTTTTTTTTAAGATTTTATTTATTTATTTACAGAGAGAAACACAGCCAGAGAGGGAACACAAGCAGGGAGAGTGCGAGAGGGAGAAGCAGGCTTCCCGACGAGCAGGGAGCCCAATGTGGGGCTCGATCCCAGGTCTCCAGGATCATGACCTGAGCTGAAGGCAGTCACTTAACCAACTGAGCCACCCAGGTGCCCCCACAAAGATGATTTCTAAATGGTATTTAAGTAGGAACACCTACTCGTTTTCCGTGCTTTTCTTTAAGTCACCTTTGTACCTTTCCTATTTTCAAATTGCACTGTGGAAACATCTGTTTTAAGTTGAGTCCCTATCACTTGCAGGAATTCTTCTCTCTTTTTTCTCTGCAGCCTCATCCTGCCTAGAATCAGACTTGGTTATGTCACAATCACTTTCAGGAAGGCGACAGTGTTGCCAGAGGATCGGGATGATAACTTTCCCATACAGAACAACATTATTTTCAGGGCAATTGCTCTTAGAAATATATACCACAAGGTGAACATGAGGAGGTGGTAATGAGACAAGAGAAGGATCTGGAGGCTCAGCTTCAGGGGTCTGCTATAGAGACCCCTCTCACTCACGAAGAGAGACTAGGCAGGACCCCACACATAGTAGGTACTTAATAAGTGTCAAATGAGTGAATGAATCAGTGACTAGAGGGGTGACATAAAACATGAAATTTCACTCATTTCAGTGAATTCTCACAGGAGTTCAGTAGTGGAGAGGGAGAAATAGTATGTGATCACCTATACAATAGGTTATTCCTGTGGGATAAACCTGAGGATACAGAAATAATTTCCTAAAGACTATTTTCCTAGATTCTTATCTTACCCATGCTTAGAATCAAGGAATATCAAAATTGGAAAGGACCTTATATGCAAAAATTCTCTTCTAAAAATCTACAATTGGCCCTGAAGATTTCCGATCTGAGCTTTTCTGAGCATATTGTAAAATATTAAGAGGTATTATTTGGAGAAAGAAATACAGGTTTTGAAACAAGTTTTGGAGCAACATAGTAAACAGAAGTAAATAGGCATCTTTACTGCTGCATTCTTATCATTGTTTTTATTTTTTAAATTTTTTTAATAAACAGTATTTGTCCTAACCAAAAAAGTTAAGGATCTGTACTCGAGCAACTACAGAACACTCATGAAAGAAATTGAAGAAGACACAAAAAGATGGAAGAGCATTCCATGCTCATGGATCGGAAGAATAAACATTGTTAAAATGTCTATACTGCCCAGAGCAATCTACACTTTCAACGCCATCCCAATCAAAATTCCACCAAAATTTTTAACAAAAAATCCTAAAATTTATATGGAACCAGAAAAGACACAAAATTGCTAAGGAAATGTTGAAAAAGAAAAACAAAGCTGGGGACATCATGTTGCCTGATTCCAAGCTTTCGTACAAAGCTGTGATCACCAAGACAGCATGGTACTGGCACAAAAACAGACACATAGACCCACAACTCTATGGTCAAATAATATTTGACAAAGCAGGAAAAAATATCTAGTGGAAAAAAGATAGTTTCTTCAATAAATGGTGCTGGGAAAATTAGACAGCTAACATATAGAAGAATGAAATTGGCCATTCTCTTATACCATATACAAAGATAAACTCAAAATGGATGAAAGACCTCAATGTGAGGCAGGAATCCATCAAAATCCTAGAGAATATAGGCAGTAACCTCTTTGACATCAGCCACAGCAACTTCTTTTAAGACACGTCTCCAAAGGCAAAGGAGACAAAAGCAAAAATGAACTTTTGGGACTTCATCAAAATAAAAAGCTTCTGCACAGCAAAGGAAATAGTCAACAAAACAAAGAGGCAACCCACAGAATGGGAGAAGATATTCACAAATGACACTACAGACAAAGGGCTGATGTCCAAGATCTATAAAGAACTCCTCAAAATCAACAACCAAAATAAAGATGATCACATCAAAAAATGGGCAGAAGACATGAAGAAGCACTTCTCCATAGAAGACATATAAATGGCTAACAGACACATGAAAAAAGTGTTTGTCATCATTAGCTATCAGGGAAATTCAAATCAAAACCACATTGAGATACCCCCTTACACCAGCCAGAATGGACAAAATTAACAGGACAGGAAACAACAAGTGTTGGAGAGGCTGCAGAGAAAGGGGAACTCTTACACAGTTGGTGGAATACAAATTGGTGCAGGCACTTTGGAAAACTGTGGGGTTTCCTTAAAAAATTAAAAATAGAGGGTGCCTGGGTGGCTCAGTGGGTTAAAGCTGCTGCCTTCAGCTCAGGTCATGATCTCAGGGTCCTGGGATCGAGGCTCACATCAGGCTCTCTGCTCAGCGAGGAACCTGTTTCCTCCCCTCTCTCTGCCTGCCTCTCTGCCTACCTGTGATCTCTCTCTCTCTCTCTCTCTCTCTCTCTCTCTCTCTGTGTGTGTGTCAAATAAATAAATTAAATCTTAAAAAAAAGTTGTAGAGGTTCAAAAGAAGGCTTTAACTTCTAGCAGACAGACTAGGAGCAGATCACTTTAACTCAGGGCTACACTGCAGTTTTGCAAGACCTGACCTATTTCTGGTTTGTTCTTACTCCATGGATATAATACTTGAAGATCCCAGCTAACATCTTGGCCTGTTTGTCAGGGTCTCTTCTCCTTAGAAGACCCTGAAGTCTGATCTGTATCTCCCAAGCACTGTGAGAAAGCTCTACTGAACAATTTTACCACTCTGTAATCAGTGAATGCCTCAAGAGGAGAAAGGGTTCAGATGGTCTCAATTCCCTGTAGGATTTCAGCTTCCTGAGCTATTACAGTCTTTGTAGCCCTAAACCCCCATTTTTTATCTCCCCTCTTCCACCATGAGAAACTGATGTAAGCTCTGCTCAAATTCCCTGCCTCTTACAAGTCCCTTGATGCTTGGTTTTTCAGGCTATGCCTCATTGCTGCTTGAGAATTAAGAAGAAATGCCTTGAAGGGAAAAGAGTTTAAAATATCAGGCTCACCTCAGGGAGTTTCCCTTCTATCTGGAATTTTCTCCAGTTCTGGCCATCTTCATATACCTCTTCAAAGCCTTCAAATACTTCTTTTTAATTCAGGTTCTCTAGGTTTTTTTCAATGGGAAATTTGGTTGGCAATACATTAGTCTATCAATACCAGAATCCCAAAGTCTTTTTTTTTTTTTTTTTTTTTTTTTACTTATTTATTTCACAGAGAGAGACGTGGCAAGATGGGGACCACAAGCAAGGGGGAGTAGGAGAGGGAGAAGCAGGCTTCCCAACCAGCAGGGAGCCCAAGGCAGGGCTCAATCCCAGAACTCTGGGATCATGACCTGAGCCAAAGGCAGATGCTTAATGACTGAGTCCCCCAGGTGTCCCTCAAAGTAAGTCTTTAACAATACAGTTCACAAGTATTTTAAACTGTACAATTCTGTAAAGCAAAAGTTCTTGACCTAGAGGATGGCAGAAGGAGTTCTACAGACCCATGAAGTCCTGGAATTGTATGTAAAATTGTGTGAATTTTACATGTGTCCCATTGAAGGGACACATGACCCCATGAGTTAAGGACCACTGCTGTAGGGTATCTATAAACACTTAATTTGTAATACAAATTTGTTTGTATTAAATAAACTTACTAATGACTTATGTTAGATATCTGATTAATAAAATACCTAATTTAATACTGTCAAGGTCTTGTCCCAGAAAATGTCTCTCTATACCTAGTGCCTAAATACTTGATTTCAAGCCAATAAATATTTTTCTATTATAATGTTTCTTTTTCTACCATTCTATAATACTACCATAATAATGCCATAGACTTCTTTAGCATTTGAATGAAACTCATTTCTAGAACTGAAGTCTAAATTTAGAGAAACCTACCCATAAGACTGAAGTTTTTCTTTAGGGCTGTCAGACTTAATGATAGCTAATATAGTACTATTATGATGGTAGTCCATTATGGCCTTGCATTTCCTTTGTAAATCATGTAAAGGTTGTTTTCTCTTTATAAGTAAACTATGTTTTATTTTCACAGCTTAGGATAATAACTCTTTTGCATTATTACTGTGTATCCACTTGAAACTCATTGGACCTCTCCTTTTGGATAGGCTGCTTAGGGATTTATTGCAGAAAATACATTGGACACATGTCTGTCTTCTTTTTTACATGTTTAGAAATCACTGAATAAGATTAAGCTGTGGGATTTGAGTTCACTGAAGATCAGCAAATTCATACAAAGGGCAACCAGAAAACAAGCAGAAGAAAGATTTCTACAAACTGCATCCTGAAGAAAGGTGCTCTCTAGGGAACAAGGCTAAGAGTAGGACACAATTTTTCCTTAGGTCCTTGAAATTTTCAAAATGTTATAAAGTCTCATATCCCTTGTTTTGCTCTGACCAGTAGGCCTTCTGGGGACCCCTGGCTTAGTCTAGGGCTCAGCTGGTAACTGCATCCTGCTGTCTTTGGACAGATTGATCTCTTCCCCGACCAGTTCCATCTCCCCCACTACAAAATGACTGCCTGCCCTCCCCAGACCTCTTTCCACATTCGGATGACCTAACCAAAACCTCAAGAAACCTCATCCTTAACCAGGGATTAAAAGGGGATTCAACACCCCAAAAACAAATAATCCAGTCAAGAAATGGGCAGAAGACATGAACGTGGTTAACAGATACATGAAAAAATGTTCAACGTCACTAGCCATCAGAGAAATACAAATCAAAACCACAATGAGATACTACCTTACACCTGTTAGAATGGCCAACAACAAGTGTTGGTGAGGTTGTGGGGAAAGGGGAACCCTCTTATTATACACTGTTGGTGGGAATGCAAGCTGATGCAGCCACTCTGGAAAACAATATGGAGGCTACTCAAGATGGTAAAAGTAGAGCTACCCTATGACCTAGAGATTGCACTACTCAGTATTTACACCAATTTATATAGATGTAGTAAAAAGAATGGGCACGTGCACCCCAATGTTCATAGCAGCAATATCCACAATTGCCAGACTGTAGAAGGAGCCGAGATGCCCTTCAACAGATGAATGGATAAAGAAGATGTGGTTCATAAAACAATAGAATATTACTCAGCCATCAGAAAGGATGAATACACAACATTTGCACTGACATGGTTGGGACTGCAAGGGATTATGCTAAGTGAGATAAGTCAAGCAGAGAAAGACAATTATCATGTGGTTTCACTCATATGTGGAACATAGGACCACAGGGGAAGGGAGGGGAACTGAATGGGAAGAAATCAAAGAGGGAGAAAAGCCATGGGAGACTCTGGACTCCAGGAAACAAAAAGGGTTAGAAAGGGGGGTGTTAGTGGGGGATGGGGTAACAGGGTGATGGGTATTAAGGAGGGCACATGTTGGAACGAGTACTGGGTATTATATGCAACTAATGAACTGTTGACCACTATAACAAAAACTTCTGATGTACTACATGCTGGCTAACTGAACATAATAAAATTTTTTTTAAAAAGCAGGGGGGAAGCCAGGGAGCTATGGTGGTAGCACTGGGTCAGCACCTGACACATTATAGGTACTCAAAGAACATCTGAATGAAGGAAGGAAACAAATAAATGTGAGAAGAGGCGAAGGAGAAAGTGAAATGCAGGATCTGGCTACTTGGACAGTACAGTACTTGGCTCCTACTCCCCGAAGACTTCCCTAAACTTTTTTCTGATAAAAACCCTTCAGGACTAGGTGAGTTCTCATCCTCAGATTTGGTTCCCTTATAAATGTGGAGAAAGTGAAACCCTCTTTCACTGCTGCTAGGAATGCAGTGGTGTAGCCACTCTTGAAAACAGTATGGAGGTTTCTCAAAGAATTAAAAATAGAGCTACCCTATGACCCAGCAATTGCACTACTGGGTATTTACCCCAAGGATAGAGATGTAGTAAGAATAAGGGCCATATGCACTCCAATGTTCATAGTAGCAATGTCTACAATAGGCAAAATGTGGAAAGAGCCAAGATGGCCTTCAACAGACGAATGGACACAGAAGATGTGGTCCATATGCACAATTGAATATTACTCAGCCCTCAGAAAGAATGAATACCCAACTTTTGCATCAGCTTGGATGGAACTGGAAGAGATTATGCTAAGTGAAATAGGTCAAACAGAGAAAGTCAATTATCATATGGTTTCACTTATTTGTGGAACATAAGGAATATCATGGTGGACATCAGGAGAAAGGAAAAATGAAAGGGGAGAAATCAGAGTGGGAGACAAACCATGAGAGACTATGGGCTGTGAGAAACAAATGGAGTGCTTCAGAAGGGAGGAGAGTGGGGGGATGGGTGAGCCTGGAGGTAGGTATTAAGGAGGGCATGGATTGGATGGGGCACTAGATGTTATACACAAACAATGAATCATAAAACACTACATCAAAAACTAATGATGTACTGTATGGTGACTAACATTACACACACACAAAAAAATAAAAATAAATGTCATGATCTCCTTGCCTCCTGGGTATGGAAGAACTTCAGGATCCTAGTTTTCTGGGATTAGCTCTTAACTGTTCTCATAGCTTGGATCCTATTCAAGGTCTACTCCACCTGTTCAATAGCAATTCCAGATCTAGAATTTTGAAAACATTTCTTTTTTTTTTTTTTTAAGATTTTATTTATTTGACAGAGAGAAACACAGCGAGAGAGGGAACACAAGCAGGGAGAGCGAGAAAGGGAGAAGCAGGCTTCCCACTGGGCAGGGAGCCTGATCCGGGATCATGACCTGAGCCGAAGGCAGTCGCCCAACCAACTGAGCCACCCAGATGCCCCTGAAAACATTTCTTAAACACAAAATATTTCCTAGAAGTATACTAAATTCTTTAGGAGATTTCATTATGTGGTTTTTCCTTCTTTAGGAGATTTCACTAAGTGGTTTTTCCTTTATAGATCTGGTTATAGATATTCAACATAAATTTGGAGCCTAGAATAATAGATACTAAATCTATATTTTAAAATATATCCCTCTGGAAAAATATAATAATATATATTCTTCTGAGGCTACTCAGAGGAAATCAAAGGGTGGCACTAGACACTTGAGAGTTTAAAATAAATAATATTTGAGGCTTATTTTTAAGAAATGAATGCTTTTATACCACAACAGAATTTGGTTGTAAGTGACAAGTGGCTTTCTCTTTTTTAATTTATAAAATAGAAGTGTTGACATTCCTAGCCTGAAAGTCAACTAAACCAGGAATAGATTGCTACTAGGACATCTCAGCCTCTCTCTCTCTACGTCAGCATTCTTCTCTTAGTCTTCTCCAAGTCACTGGAAACATGACTGTTAGCAGCATCCAAGCTCATGTCACCCAGCTTTGTCACAATGCATGACCCAAAAAACAATCCCAGGAAAACATTCTGACTGACCCAGCTTGAATCAAGTGACCATTCCCAGAAAAATCAGAGTTCTCTAAATTTTCTCATTATCTGTCTAGAACCTTCCTGGTCTAGGATGCTAACCACTGACTGGTCAAATCTCAGTTTTCTGGTCTTAGGAATGAAAATGTAAAAGCAAGTGTTCTTATCTCTGGTGAGCAAATTTCCATCTTCAAACCCCTAAGGTGTCCCATGGACTCTGATGCAGTGGTAGCCTATGAATGATAAAGAGATAGCAGATCTCATTTCTGACCAGACGCCATTGGCTAGGTTACTTCTCTTAAGACTGAGGAACCCAATATTTGTACTTCACGGGTCACAGGTAGAATCATGGGGCTGAGCATGTACACTTAAACTGTGAAATGCCATGCAGACATAGGATGGCTTTTAATACAAGTCTACCTGTGGTCTTTTCTGGAGCTTTCCATGCTAACCAGTTGGCCTCATATCCAGGAGTTCCCTCCATTTTTAGGCCCCACACCAGTCTTCTATGCCCATGGCTAAATTAAATCCCTGTGATCTTTGGGGTTGGCAGCCTCTTGCCCTTAATCTGAAGTGGGCTAAGTCTATTCATGCCCACTGTCCTCAGGCTGTAGGATTTGGTCCTGGCTGGGAGCAGATGCCGTGCCATTTCAGGACTTGCTGCCTTAGAATGAGCAGGGAGTGGGAGGGTGAGGAGACAAAGGAAACGTTTCCCATCTGCTCAATCTGGAGGACACTAAGAGATCAAAATTTTGGCACAAAATGTTACCATAGGAGAATAGCAATTTTTAATTTTTAGTAACAGAAAAAGCTCTAGACTAGGAGGCAAGGGACCCAAGTTTTACTGTTGACTCAGCCACTGACCAGCTATGTGAAATCTTGAGACTAACTTCCCCTTCATTTCCTTGCCTATAAAATAGAGTGATTGAATTCAGTAAATTGTATGTTCTCCTTCCAGCTCTAACATTTAATAATTTGGATGCCTGTGCATAGGAAAGTGTCGGGTAGCAGAAATAGGGATATAGAGACCATGCTTAGATCTATAGTTCCTGAGCTTGGCCATGGGCCCCTCAGAGAGAAGGCACAGAATTTTTTAAGTGGTTTTTAAATCCATATATGAGCCAAGCATCATTCACAGACTGAATAAAAAGTGTTTTGCACATATGTGTACTATTTTTAAATTTACATGGGTGCTACTGGGATTAATTAAGTGCCAATTCACTTTAAAGGTAAGTATTACCCATTATAAAACTGTTTCAAACAATAAACACCAAAAGAACTACCATCATTCTTGGGGAATATTGTTTGTTTACTTATTTGTTTGTAAGAGTCCTTCTTACAAAGTGGAGAATCTTTGATGAGGAGTAAAAGTTACAGTATGGACAGATTGTGCCTGGGATGTACTATAACTTAACTACTGCCTTTTGATTGTGAGAAATTAAAGCTAACTTAATATTAGACAAAATTCTATTAAGTTTTTATTTTTTTAATTCTTTATTTAAATTCAATTTAGTTAACATATACTGTATTATTAGTCACTAGGGTAGAATTTAGAGATTCATCAGTTGCATATAACACCCAGTGCTCATTACGTCAAGTGCCCTCCTTCATGCCCATCCCCCAGTGACCCCTTCGCCCCTACCCATCTCCCCTCCAGCAACCCTCAGTTTGTTTGCTAGAGTTCAGTGTCTTCTGGGTTTTTTTAAATTAACATATAATGCCTTATTTGTTTCAGGGGTACAGGTCTGTGAATTGTCAGTCTTACACAGTTTCTATTAAGCTTTTAAACCCTAGCCTCAACATCACCTCCTTTGTGAGGTCTCCTGGCTGGGTCAAATATAGTATCAGCCAGAGACCTAGTAAGAAATAATCACACACTCAAATAAAGATGATTTGACAAAGACTTAATAAAGGACTATTTACTCATAAATGAGAACTTACAAGGGAAATGCAAGGGCTAGGGCAGTACCTGGGAGTTAGGAACAGGATTGTTACCACCAGAGGCATGACAGACTAAGGGAGGAGTGATTGTTGGAGTTGGTGAGAGAGAGTCCTGAGGAGAAGGTGGTCTTGGATAGAGCTATGACTCTTGGAGGATGCAGCTGGCCCAAAACCATAGTGGATGGAGGAAACCAGGGGAATAAATAACCCCACTCATTCTCCTTCTCCAATCCTTGACATCCACTGCTGCTTGTAATGGACCAATGCAACCAGAAGCTGGAAAACAAAGGATTCTATTGATAGAGCTCATGCAGGTCAGCTTCCTGGGGCAAAGAAGGGCTGAAAGTGCACCTACAGGAGCACATAGAAGAGACTGCCCTCACCCCCCAGTCACTCATTTTTTTTTAGTTCTCACAGTACTCTGTACTTAACCTCTTTCTAGTACTTTCCATATTCAATGCGAATTATCTGTTGACATTTCCTCTCCCCCTACACTCACCGTGGTTTTCCTAAGGGCAGGGACCATGTCCTGCTCACTGCCACAGTGCCAAAACCAAGCACAATGTAGGTCCCTGAGAAATATTTGTTGAGTTTCAATTTGAGGCAATGGTTTTGAAAAACAAGTGCCATATGCTGGTATAGGTGGCATCTGCTAATGCTGCTGGGTGTTCCTGGGACCCACAGGTCCTGGAACACATCTCCTTTCCCAGAGCACTGCATGAGATGAATGGAGAAAATCCCACTATTCATGAGCTTGTGAAGCTGGGCCAGTGAAGGAACATGTCAAACCTCTTGATTGAAGCTTCTAATTTTAACACAAGTGACTAAATCTCTAACCTCATGGAACTTATCTGAATCTTCTGAGAGTTTCTGCAGAGCAACTTTCCTTTTCTTATTTCAAAATGTCTCCTGTTAAATTACCCTGTTTTGTTTCCAGAATCACAGAACATTGGAGGGATTGGGGATACCACATGTGAGAAAGTCTTTGTGCCAAGAGCTCTCAGATTCTGGAACAGGGAGGCCCTGCTTCAAAAACTATTCCCACAAGATCCAATGCTCCAGGAGATGCGGACAGAGCTTTGCTCTTCTCAGATCTGATCACACTGACTGATGATTGGACCTTCTTTTCCTAAATCCTTTTCCACAGGTTGAGAAAGTTTGCCAACTGGATGCAGATTTCCAGGACAGTGACTTTTCCCTGGTCTCTGGCTGGGAATTTATGCTGAGAGAAAGGTGACAGTGCATGTGACCCAGGCCCCAGCACAGGCAGGGGGCACAAGCCCCACACATATATTCTCAAGGCAGCAAGTGTAGTGTGGAGGTGACCAAGACTCCATAATCATTCTGTGGTCTGTGAGAAAGTGGAGGAAAAATGTTTGGTGTGGGTGATTCACATGATCCTTATGGAGGAGGGTTGCCCAGAAACGAAGAGAGAGCTGCTCAATCTTTCCTTCTGTAGATCACTCCTTTATGCCCACACAAAGCCTTCTTCTCTAGCCCACCTGGAACTGGAGTCATTGCCACGGTGGTCAGATTAGCAATACTCTGACCAAAGTATATTCTGATCAATTGCTGAAATGCAAAGTACAAGCTGAAAGTGAGAAAGCTGTGTACAAAGAAGATGGAGGGTTACACCTTTACATGTATCATCAGAGGATTAGCCAGTGGCCAGAAAATACAGAAGGAGACTCCGGATGCAAATTCTTTTCAGAACTAGGTGCAGAGGGGCACAAGCTCTATGACCTTCTAAACAAAAGGGAAGATCAGGCCCAAACCTAAAAAGAACCTGAGAAAAAAGTTCACCACTGCTTTGTTTGAGGCACTATAGAACCTAAGTAGTTTGAACTCAGATGTCCATCTAAAATTAAGAAGATAGAAAAAAGGAAAACCAAAAGATAACAACAGAAATTAATGAGATAGGAAAAATATGCACTGGAGAAGATGAGCCAAGAAGACATCAGTTCTTAGAAAAGATTAAAAACACTGATAAGCTTTGATAAGATGATTAGGATGAAAAAACAAGAAGGCACAAACAAGCAATATCAGTAATGAAAAGGGGGGCATAATTATGATGTTGTGAACATTGGAAAGGTAATAGGAATATCATGCCAGTAAATCTGAAATTTTATTTAAAATGAACACTCCTTGGGGCATCTGGGTGGCTCATTTAGTTGATTAAGCATTTGCTTCAGCTCAGGTCATGATTTCAGGGTCCTGGGATCGAGTCCCACATCGGGCTCTCTACTCAGTGGGGAGCCTGCTTCCCCTCTCTTTCTCTGCCTGCCTCTCTGCCTACTTGTGATCTCTCTCTCTCTCTGTCAAATAAATAAACAAACAAATAAATAAATAAATAATCTAAAAAAGAAAGAATAATCCAACAAAAAAATTTCTGGCTAATATCACTCATGGACATATATGCAAGCTCTTTAAATAAAATATTAGCAAACTAAATCCAGCAGGTTAGATTTAATCCAGGAATATGAAATTGACTTGTCATTAGAAAATCAATTAAAATAGGGGCACCTGGGTAACTCGGTTATGTGTCTGCCTTTGGCTCAGGTCATGATCACCATGATCCCAGAGACCTGGAATCAAACCCCAAGTCAGGCTCCCTGCTCAGTGGAGAGACTGCTTCTCCCTCTCCCTCTGCCTGCCCCTCCCCCAGCTTGCGCTCTTTCACTCTCTCTCTCATTTGACAGAGAGAGAGATCACAAGTAGGCAGAGAGGCAGGCAGAGAGAGAGAGGAGGAAGCAGGCTCCCTGATGAGCAGAGAGCTGGATGCGGCCTCGATTCCAGGACCCTGAGACCATGACCTGAGCTGAAGGCAGAGGCTTTAACCCACTGAGCCACCCAGGTGCCCTCAAATAAATAAAATCTTTTTTTAAAAAAGAAAATCAGTTAAAATAACATCATATTAATGAAGTGGGGAAAAATCAGGTGATCATTTCAATAGATGCACAAAATAGCATTTGAGAAAATTCAACATCATTTTATTTATTAAAAATGTATTGTTTGGGGGTGCCTGGGTGGCTCAGTTGGTTAAGCGACTGCCTTCAGCTCAGGTCATGATCCCAGAGACCCAGGATCAAGCCCCAAATCGGGCTCCCTGCTCGGCGGGAAGCCTGCTTCTCCCTCTCTCACTCCCCCTGCTTGTGTTCCCTCTTTAGCTGTGTTTCTCTCTGTCAAATAAATAAATAAAATCTTAAAAAAAGTGTTGTTTGCAAAATAAGAATAGGATACTCTATTGATCTGACAAGTTTACTTGCAAAAAAAAATCTATAGCAAATATTTTTTTATGTGTGAACTATTCAATTCACTCCTTTTGAGATGGGAACAAGAAGACAAGAATGTGAGCAATGTAACAGCTATTTGATATCATACTGAAGGATCTAGCCAGTGCAGAAGAGCCAGGAAAACAAATCAAAATTACAAGGATTGGGAAAAGACACTGGCATCTAGAAAGTCCTCAATAAATGCTGTTATTATTATGAGTATTTTTTTTGAATATCGGACTAAGAAAAACAAAATTGTCATTATTTACATTACATGACATAATTGTGGCAGAGAAATTCAAACAATTCTATAAATTTTTTAACTAATAGAGTCGTTAGCAAACTTCAGACACAAAATCAGTTCATAGAAATCAATTATGTTTTGATACATTCAAAGAAACAGAAGAACATATCACTTACAATAGGATTTTAAAGTACCTAGCAAAAATGTGCCAGACTTTAATAGAGAACTATGTAAACTTAACTAAAATACGTCAAGTGTATCTAAATAAATGGAGAGATATTGAATGTTCATGTATTGAAAGACTGTATGTTATAAATATGTAAATTTCTCAAGTTGATCAACAGATTTAGTGCAATTCTGATTAAAAATTCTACATGTATTTTTGGATGACTTGATAAGCTGATGTTCAATTCAAGTAGAAATGCAAAGAATAGCCAAACACTCTTAAAGAAGACTGAGGTGAAAGAATTTGCTCCACCAGATACTAACATATCAAACAAGAATAAGCAATGTCATCAGTGGAATTAACAGAGCACCCAGAAACAGACCCACTTATATATGGATAATTGATGTATGATAAAAGTGGTATTGGGGCACCTGGGTGGCTCAGTGGGTTAAAGCCTCTGCCTTCCGCTCAGGTCATGATCTCAGGGTCCTGGGGTCGAATCCCACATTGGGCTCTCTGCTTGGCGGGGAGCCTGCTTCCCCCTCTTTCTCTGCCTGCCTCTGCCTATTTGTGATCTCTCTCTCTGTCAAATAAATAAATAAAATCTTTTTTTAAAGTGGTATTATGGTGGAGAAAGGCTAAGCTTTACAATAAGTGGTGCTGGATAATTTAGTATCCATGAGGGAAAACAGTGACATTGAATCCCTATCTTTTACCATATACAAAATAAACTCCACGTATATTAAGACCCTAAATGTTGAAGTCACTTAAAAGAATAATTTGAAAAAAAATATATAGGAGACTATCTCATGATTTGGTGGTAGAAAAGAATTTCTTAAACAAGATACACAAAGTACTAACCATAAAATAAAATACTGCAAATATGTCAACATTAAAATTAAGTGCCCCAAAAGACATCATATAAGACAGTGAAAATAGGGACATCTGGGTGGCTCAGTCCATTGAACGGTTGCTTTCAGCTCAGGTCATGATCCCAGGGTCCTGGGATTGAGTCCCGCATCGGGCTCCTTGCTCAGTGCAGAGCCTGCTTCTCCCTCTGCCTGCTCTGCCTGCCACTCTCCTGCTTGTGTTGTCTAATAAATAAATAAATTTTTAAAAACTTTTTTTTAAAAAAAGACAGTGAAAGTAGTAGGAAGTATTTGTAACACAAATAATCATTAAGCAACCTATATCCAAAGTCTATAAAAAACAGCTAATAAGAAAAACAACTGAACAGAAAAATGAGCAAAATACTTAAGCTGCCACTTAAGAGAAGAGGATATCCAAATGTCCAATAAATATAAAGGGGGCTCATTAATCATTAGGAAAATTTGCTAAAACCAAAACATGATATCAAAACACGCCCATCAGATAACAAATATTTATAATCCTTGTAATACTAAATATTGACAAGGATGACAAAGAGTTGGAACTCTCATGCAGTGCCAGTAGGAGATGTAGCAGCTCACTTTTGGAAACAGTCTGACAATGCCTAATAAGGTTGACCAGGCACATAACCTTCAACACAACAATTCTGTCTGCCCCTAAGTATATACCCTAGGGAATCACTTGCACATGGACTCTAGGACATCTATGTGTGCAAGACTGTCTACAGTAATTTGGTTTCTATTAACCCCCAACTCAAAAACAGCCCAAATGAGCAGTAGAATGAATAAATAATTGTGGAGCACTCCCCTTCAAAGAAATGAATGAACCTCAACCACACAAAACAACAGAAGGTGTCTGTCAAACAGGATGTTTAACAAAAGAAACAAGTCACCCAAGAAACTACCTAGTATGTTACTATTTTACAGAAAGTTCCAAAATAGATAAAACTAAAGAATACATTGTTTGGGAATACACACATAGGTTGTATTTCAGTTATTCATTGCTGCCATAACAAATCATGCAAAAACTTGGTGACTTAAAACACCAGTGATTCTATTTGCTTGTAATCCTGTGGATCAGGGATTTACACCGAGCGCACCGGAAATGGCTCCCAACTGCTCCACTTTGGAGCCCCACCTGGGGTGACTCATATCTGGGGGCCAGCTGGGACAGCTTGACTCTTGGGCAGAGTGTGAGGGTGGGGGGTGTGGGCACACGAGTGTAGCACCTTTTTGGCTTGGGTTTTCCCACAGCGTGGTAGTTCCAGAGTCCCAAGGAGGAATATTCTAAAAGAACCTATTCCAATGTTTGCATGATGCTTATTACTGTCCCACTGGCCAAACTAAGTCATATGGACAGACTCAGAAGTCAATGTGGGAAGTGACTACACAAGCACAGAATAAAGGAAGCCATGGTTGTTTGGGGGGCCACCAACACAATGACCCACCATAGATGGTGAAGTAAGAGACTAATTTTCTCAAAAACAGTGGTTAGTTTTCAGGAGGAAAGAGGAATCCAATTAGGGAGGAGCACAAAAAAGCATCTAAAATATTGGTGATGTTCTATTTCTAAACTAACTGGTAGTTAACATAGGGCTTACTTTATTCTTCAAAATAGAAATTGCACGTGATACAAAATTATGCATACATTGAAATTTACATTTATATACTTGCAAACAATTCATAAGGCAATGTTTGTGTTATATTATTAAGTGAAAAACAGGGAAATATATATGTTTATCATAAAGTTCCCAAGTATGTATCAGAGCTGTTGAAGAGCTGGGGGTAAATAAATCTCCATGCCACAGACATTTCCCAGCATAGTAGCAGAACCATGATCGATGCACATTTTCTTATTATATTTTTCTGTGCTTTTGGAATCACTAAAACTTTATGGGTAAAAATAAGAAAGACACCTCCCACAGAGTGAGGGATTCCAGTAATCCCTGCACTTCCCTTGACTGGCTCCAGTTTATCTTTTCATCACAGCTACAAGAAGTTAATTTCTGGAGCACAAGGTATCCCAGGCTTTTCAGAATAGATTCTGATAAAAATTAAATCAGAACCACTTGAATTAGTTCTCAAACATGAATAGTATTGCTAAGCCCTTGATTTTGGTGTTCAAATGCGAACTGTCAGTCAGAGAGGGAAAGGGGCAGAGGGGACAGAGAGTGATGAATTGAGGTGTCTTGCAGCCTCTCTATTTTGAATCTCACAAGATACAAAGAATTTGGCAGTGTGGACTTTTTCTTTAGGTCATCTACAAATACTCCTTCTTCTCTGATTTATAATTGGAGGAAGTTAATTCTAAGACCTATGGGAAGTTATAGAGGAGAAGGGAAAGGCAAGTACTATATAACCTAATAAATTAAGAGCTTGGACCCTTGTATCCAACTTTTTCACTGTATGACCTTGTACAAGTTACTTAATCTCTCCATGCCTCAGGTTCTTCTTCTCTAAAATAGGAACATAATAATGCTACCTCTCAGGGTTGTTGCAAGGATTAAATGAGACAATATATGTAAAATGCTTAAGTACAGAGCCTGGTTCATCAAAAACACTCAATAAACATAGTTATCTCCACTGCCCGTGGGAGGCATTCACACCTGTCATAGCAGAAGTTCGCACAGGGCCTGCTATGGGCTAGCACTCTCCTAAGAGTTTCACGTACATTGATTAATATTCAAACTAATCCTCATGATACCTGGGAATCAGATATTATTATCCCCATTAACTGATGGAAAAAAGGGAGTCCTGGGCACCTGCATGGCTCAGTTCCTAAGCGTCTGCCTTCAGCTCAGGTCATGTTCCCAGGGTCCTGGGATCGAGCCCTGCATCAGGCTCCCTGCTCAGGCTCCCTCTCCCATTCCCCCTGCTTGTGTTCCCTCTCTCGCTGTCTCTCTATCCCTGTCAAATAAATAGATAAATATCTTTTTTAAAAAGTATTTTAAAACAAAAAAAGGAAGGTCTGAAGTCTGTAACCTGCCCAAGACCACAGAGTTCCTGAACAGCAGAGCAGGTTGTCCCCAAACCTTTGACTTTGAGCTCCCTCAAGCCCTACTTGGTGGGTGTGCTCTTGGGATGGTTGGAGCCAGGGATGGTTAAATTTTCTTCCCCTAAGGGGCCTAAGTGACTTACTCTCACCATCTGGTGTAAAATTGGAAAGAGAAGTTAGAGAAAAGCATTTTCCCCAAGGCTTACAAAAAGTCTGCCAAAAAAAAAAAAAAAGTTCCTCCAACTAGAATATGAGTCTTCCAAAAAAACTTCATTTGATCCTTGTAAGGAATGTCATTTCCCCCCAGTGCTCTTATTCAGCCTCAAGCACATCTTCAAATCCTTGGAATAGTTATACAAAAGACTTAGGAGCTCGGGTGGGTTCTCCTGGGCTACCTTTGACTCCAAGGAAAAGATGTTGCACAATAGAATTAATAGGCTTCAAGTTCCATGAGCAGCAAGATTAACATCCTCTGCTAATAACGCTGTGAGTGATTTGAGCTCCCATTGGGCTATTACTCATAGCAAGACATTGACTTCACTCTCAAAGTCTCAAAAGCACTTGGCTGATCTGAATTAATAAAGACATAAACCTCCTGAGAGGCAGAGAGAAACCCTAGGAAGAAAAAGAGGTAGGAGGAGAATGGGAAAGTGATGTCTAATACTGAGATAAGCCTCCCCAGTGGACCTATACCAAGTGAACCTCACCAGCATAGCTAATGATACCCTAGGGAAAATTACAAGTCATTTGTAACAACAGAAATTACCACTGACAGTGATTAAAATGCTAAGATCTGAAAATACTAAGAGTTCAAAGTGTCTTTAGAGATCATCTGGCATAATCCCCCACTTTAAGACTGAAAAAGAACCACTTAGATGAGTGAGAACAGAAGACAGACCTGCTGATCCTCAAGACTCTTTCCTGCTGCTGGAGATGAGCTACCCAGGACCTTCCACTGACAATCCCTGCAGCAGAAGGTGCTGTGCCCAAACCAACTTCCCCCAGGCCCAGCAGCCCCAAAGGCATCCGGTGTTTCACAGAGCTCTATAAAGAGCTGCCCAAAAGCATACTATTCTGCGCCTGAATGCAAAGTATTGTCACCCAGTGACAAAGGCACTCCCTTTGGTCCATTAAAAAGGAGAGTAACAGGGTGAGGTCCCTCTGCTACAGCACAGGTCACAAGTGCCTCTATCTGCACCCTGGCCCAAGCACACTTCTCTATAGAATGCCAGGAGACTGAGGGACCAGTGCGTCTTCTGGCCCTTCTTCCAGAGCGTTCCAGCCCCTTCCAGCAATTTCTACTGGCATTCACCCATATGCTTCAAATGATAGCCATTAATGCATCAGCCTTTCTAGACCTTCCCTGTGGTTAATTTTTTTTTACCAAAACATTATAGATATCTCTCCGTGTAAGTAACAGAGATGAACATTGTCTTTTCCAATGGGTGCATGGTATTTTACTGCAGAGGTACACCAGGATATAATCAGACAATCTTTCTTTGTTGTTTCCAATTTAGGTCTTACCCATTGCTCACATTTAAAAACAATAGAGCAGTGACCAGTTAGTCATACAAATAAATACCTTTGCACACTTGTGGGATTATTTCTTTAGGATAGTTTCTTATAAATGGAATTGCCAAATCAAAGAACATGGACTTTAAAAAAGTTTTTGATATAATCCACCAAATTTTTCCCCAAAGAGTGGTATCATAGTAGGTTCTCACAAGATTTCTGAGGTGGATCAATGACTTTAGTTTTGTGCTTTTCATTCAACTTCATCTCAATAGAAGCTAGTAGCCAAGTCCAATGCCACATGGTACATTTACCAGAGGTCTGAAGAGGCTGCACAACTTTCTGTAAATGGTGATGGCTTTGAAGACATGAGGAGACATCATCCCTGGAAGCAGTGAGATAAAGGGGCTTTTTACTATGCATCTTTTTGATGAAGTTATTTTCTTTTTGTAAATTTCCAGTTGGGATACTGATTATTTCTGTATGGTAAAATTATGAAATATTGTTCTTCCTTATTTTGCTTATCTATATTTTCTAATATTTTTATGATGTCCTTGTAATACTAGTGCAGGTATTTCAACTTTGGCACTATTGACATTTTGGTCCAGATAATTCTTTGTTGTGGGGGGCGGTCCTATGTGGCCTAGGGTACTTCATAGCTTCCCTGACCTCTACACATGTGATGCCAGTGGCGCCGCCTGTTGTGACAACCAAAAAGGCCTCTAGAGAATTTCATGTATCTCTTGGGGGGTCAAAATTTCCCCCGGCTAAGAACCGTTGCTAGTGTAATAGGCAATATCAAAAATAATAGTACCAGAAACAGGAAGATGGAGAAAGCTGGACGACCCCATTTCGGGGAGTCCCCTGAAGTGAGCTGAATACCTGCAAAAAACACTGCAAGAACACAGTGAGCACCCATGAAATCAGCCTGAAGTCTAAAATTTCACAATTCTGGATCTCTATGGGGGAAGAAGAGCATCGACAAAGAGGTAGAGTGGAGTGGGAACACTCAGAGTGATACCCAAAGACAAAGGGACGTGGGGAAGTCCACAGTGGTGGCCCATTGGAAAGCAATACCCCAGCACGAAAGTGCTCTGTGTTTGGGGAACAACAGCAGACCACGGTCTGATTAAAAGCAGGCAAAAATGGAGAGCTTGAGGGGCAGCTGGGGAAACGGGGATGTAGATCTGCGGAGAGAAAGTGCTCCCCGGTGCCATGCAAAGGGATGCAGTGGAGGAGCGGAGTATCTCTAAAACTGCCACTTTGTTTTTCCGCCACTTTTTTCTGCCCCTTGGGCCAGGCGGGGACCCCCAAGGGAGGCGATTTTGCAGACTAGAGCACGACCAGCAGGGCCCCGGGATCTCAGTCCCCATTGTGTGGGGGTCACCACAGACTCTCTGAGCGGAGACAAGGTCGAAGGACCTGAAATCAGTTGTGGTTTCCTCGGCAAGAGCAAAACGACAAGCAGGGGCTTCGGGCGCCAATCTGACCAGCAGCTGCAGCGGTGTGCCCGGTTGTGACAAGCGGCCAAAGGGGAATATCCACGGAGAGGCTGTGAGCCCCACACCATCCAGAGGTTGCTAACCGAGGGCTCTCTCTGGAAAGGAGGTCTGGGCACAGACATCTGGCTCTGGCCTGACTACCTGAAAAGCTGCAAAAAGCCACAAAAGAACAAATCCTCCAGAGAACAAAAGCCTGAAAACCTGGTTGCCATGGATCCCAGGCCCTAGAAAGGGGGCAGAGAGACTCAGCCCAGGTAGAAGGGACTGAAAAACAGCGCGGCAGACCCCTCCCCCAGAAGGGAAGCCAGAAGAACAAGACAACACCAAAACTGTAAACCCCCAAAATCGGGGGAAAGGAAATCAATATATAATATATATAATTATATTATATATTTTTATATATTATTAATTATAATTATAAATTATAAATAAAATATATAAATTATAAATATTATATATAATTAACATATATTATATATATAATGTGTATAATTAATAAGCTCCTGATACTACCCCAAAATCTGTATGCTTTATAGATACAGCTCTTCACTTTATTCTCTTTTTTAACTTTTTTCTATTTTTACTTTTAAAGTTTTCACTTTAAATTTAAAATTCATTCTCATGGTTTTTGTTCTTTTAATTTTTAACCCACGTGTTATTATAATGTGATACTTAATACAACACTCCATAATAATGTTTTACCTTGAAATTTTTTCAAACACATACCTCTGTTTTCTGTTGTCATTGTTGCTTCTTTTGTTTGTTTGTTGTTGTTTTTCCTTTCTTCTCCCTTCTTTCCTTTATTCTTTTTTTCTTTTAAATATACATATAGTTATAAGCTTCAAGGTAATCTTTCATTCCTATTCAATACTACCCCTAAATACAAACCAGTTTTAATCTCCCTATATCTTTAGAAAGTGGACCCCTCTAACAATAATAACAAGATAAACCCAGGAGGATCTGAAATACTTTCCTTGCCCACAAGGAGGGTTTGCACTCACCTTCCCACCCTATTCATCTGTCAATGTTTCTGTGTAATTGTTTTTGCCTTTGTAATATATAAATACTGGTTTTGGGGGTCATTCATGTTGGGCTTAGCTTTTTGATCTCTTCAACTTTCTTTTACTGTTGATGGTCTTTTTCTTTACTCTGTTGTAGTTTTGTACCATATAAATCCTACCATTGGAGCCCATTCTGGCTGGTTTATTTTCTTGTTTCCTTTCTCTTCTTCTCTCTCTTTTTTCTTTCTTCTTCCTTTGCAGTGGTGACTTCTGATTGCTCTGAAACCTTCGAATGAGCAATTCACCTGGATAGTGGTTGATATATTCAGCTATACATGCCCTTAACCATCCCTCACCAAAATGACTCAGAGGAGGAACAACCAACAGAAGCAAAACTCAGAGACTGCAAGCCCTGTCACAAAATTACTGGAAATGAACATAAACAATATGACAGAAATGGTATTCAGGGTAGCAATCATCCAAGCAATGGCTAAGTTGGAAAAGAACATTAGTGACAAGATAGAAGCTCTAATAACAGAAGTGAAAGCCGAATGAGCAGAGGTTAGAAAGGCTATTAATGAGATTAAATCTAATTTAAATATGGTAACAGCTAGAGTAGGTGAAGCTGAAGATCGTCGTAATAGTGATTTAGAAGTCAGATGGATTAAGAAGGAGGAGCAAGAGAACTCTTGGAACAAACAGCTAAAATCCCATGAAAATTGAATTAGGGAAATAAATGATGCCATGAAATGCTCCAATATCAGAATTATTGGAATCCCCAAAGGAGTTGAGAGAGACAGAAGCCTAGAAGATATAGTTGAACAAATCATGGATGAAAATTTCCCTAATCTGGGGAATGAAACAAGTGTTCATGTCCTAGAGGCAGAGAGGACACCCCCCAAGATCAGTGAATTCAGAAAAACCTCCAGGCACATACTTGTGAAATTCATGAATCATAAAATCAAAGAATATCTTTTCTTTACTTTAAATTTATTTTATTTTTTCAGTGTTCCAAGATTCATTGCCCATGCCCCACACCCAGTGCTCCATGCAATATGTGCCCTTAGTACCCACCACCAGGCTCTCCCATCCCCCCACCCCCTTCCTCCAAGTCCCTCAGTTTGTTTCTGTGTCCAAAGTCTCTCATGTTTTGTTTCAAAGAATATGTCTTAAGGGAAACAAGGGGGAAGCAATCCCTTATGTATAGAGGGAGGACCATCAGAATAACATCAGACTTATCCACAGAAACCCAGCAAGCCACAAACGCAGGCAAGACATATTGAGAAAATTACATGAAAAAAATATGCAACCAAGGATAATGTACCCAGCAAGGTTGAATTTCAAAATGGAAGGAGAGAGAAAGAGCTTCCAGGACCGCAAAGGTCTAAAGGATTATGTAACCACCAAGCCAGCACTACAAGAAATGTTAAAAGGGATTCTATAAAAGAGAAATGAACCTAAGAGTGACACAGAGCAGAAATTTACAGAGGTAATCTATAGAAACATGAACTTCACAGGCAATATGATGTCAATACAAATGTATCTATCAATAATCACTCTCAATGTGAATGGACTAAATGCTCCAATAAAAAGGCACAGGGTTGCAGACTGGATAAAACAACAGAAAGCGTCCATATGCTGTTTACAAGTGACACATTTTGAATCTAAAGACACTTCCAGATTGAAAGTGAGGGGATGGAGGACCATCTTTCATGCCAATGGACCTCAAAAGAAAGTCGGGTTAGCGATTCTCATATCAGACAAATTGGATTTTAACCTAAAGACTGTAGTCAGAGACACAGAAGGACACTACATCATTCTCAAAGGGTCTATACACCAAGAAGATCTAGCAATTGTAAATATTTATGCCCCCAACGTGGTAGCAGCCAACTACATAAGCCAACTATTAAGCAAAATAAAGAGTCATATTGATATGAACACATTAATTGTAGGAGATCTTAACATACCACACTCAGCAATGGACCGATCATCTAAACAGAAAATCAACAAAGAAACAAGAGCCTTGAATGACACATTGGACCACATTCAAGAGACTTGAATGACACAGATGGATCTCATAAATTTATTCAGAACATTCCACCCTAAAACAGCAGAATACTCATTCTTCTCGAGTACACATGGAACTTTCTCCAGAATAGACCACATACTAGGTCACAAATCAGGGCTCAATTGATACCAGAAGATTAAGATTATTCCCTGCATATTCTCTGACCACAATGCCGTGAAACTGGAACTCAACCACAACAAAAAGTTCAGAAGAAAATCAAACACTTGGAAGCTAAAGACGATCCTACTCAAGGATCTTTGGATCAACCAGGAAATCAAAGAAGAACTTAAACACTTCATGGAAACCAATGAGAATGAAGATACATCGATCCAAAACCTACGGGATACAGCAAAGGCAGTCCTAAGGGGGAAATACATAGCCATCCAAGCCTCACTCAAAAGAATTGAAAAATCCTGAATACACCAACTCTCAATTATGCCTTAAAGAACTGGAGAAATCAACAACAAATTAAACCAACCCCACACACATGACAGGAAATAATTAAGATTAGAGCAGAGATCAATGAATTAGAAACTAGAGATACAGTAGAACACATCAACGAAACTAGAAGCTGGTTCTTTGAAAGAATTAATAAGATTGATAAACCACTGGCCAAACTAATCCAAAAGAAAAGGGAGAAGATCCAAATTAATAAAATTATGAATGAAAGGGGAGAGATCACGACTAACACCAAGGAAATAGAAACAATCATCAGAAATTACTATCAGCAGTTATATGCCAATAAGTTTAACAACCTAGAAGATATGGATGCATTCCTGGAAACCTATAAACTTCCAAGACTGAAACAGGAAGACATTGACAATCTGAATAGACCTATATCTAGTAACGAAATTGAAGCAATGATCAAAAACCTCTCAAAAAACAGGAGCCCAGGACCAGATGGATTCCCTGGGGAATTCTACCAAACATTCAAAGAAGAAATAACACCTATTCTCCTGAAGCTGTTTCAGAAAATAGAAACAGAAGGAAAGCTTCCAGACTCTTTCTTTTTTTTTTAAAGGTTTTATTTATTTATTTGACAGAGAGAAACACAGCCAGAGAGGGAACACAAGCAGGGGGAGTGAGAGAGGGAGAAGCAGGCTTCCCGCGGGGCAGGGAGCCCGATGTGGGGCTCGATCCCAGGTCTCCGGGATCATGACCTGAGCTGAAGGCAATCGCTTAACCAACTGAGCCACCCAGGCGCCCCTCCAGACTCTTTCTATGAAGCCAGCATTACTCTAATCCCCAAAGCAGATAAAGACCCCATCAAAAAGGAGAACTTCAGACCAATATCTCTGATGAATATGGATGCCAAGATTCTCAATAAGATCCTTGCTAACAGGATCCAACAATACATTAAAAAGATTATCCACCATGACCAGGTGGGATTTACCCCAGGGATGCAAGGGTGGTTCTCAATAAGAGAAGAGAGAAGAATGACATGGTATTCTCAATTGATTCAGAAAAGGCATTTGACAAGATACATCATCCGTTCCTGATTAAAACTCTTCAAATTATAGGGATAAAGGGAACATTCCTCAACCTCATAAAATCTATCTACAAAAAACCCACAGCGAATATCATTGTCAATGGGGAAAAACTGACAGCTTTCCCTCTGAGATCAGGAACAAGACAAGGATGCCCACTCTCACCACTATTGTTCAACATAGTGTTAGAAGTCCTAGCAACAGCAATCAGACAGCAGAAAGAAATAAAAGGTATTCAAATTGGCAAGGAATAAGTCAAACTCTTCTCTTTGCAGATGACATGATAGTCTATATGGAAAACCCAGAAGACTCTACCCACAAACTACTAGAACTCACACAACAATTCAGTAACATGGCAGGATACAAAATCAATGCACAGCAATTAGCTGTGTTCTTATACACTAAACAAGGAAAATATAGAAAGGGAAATCAGAGAATCGATTCCATTTACTATAGCACCAAAACCAATAAGGTACCTAGGAATAAACCTAACCAAAGAAGTTAAGGATCTGTACTCGAGCAACTACAGAACACTCATGAAAGAAATTGAAGAAGACACAAAAAGATGGAAGAGCATTCCATGCTCATGGATTGGAAGAATAAACACTGTTAAAATGTCTATACTGCCCAGAGCAATCTATACTTTCAATGCCATCCTGATCAAAATTCTACCAAGATTTTTCAAAGCATTGGAACAAACAATCCTAAAATTTATATGGAACCAAAAAGACCCCAAATCGCTAAGGAATTGTTGAAGAAGAAAAACAAAGCAGGGGGCATCACGTTACCTGACTTCAGGCTTTCTTTCTTTCTTTTTTTTTTTTAAAGATTTTATTTATTTATTTCACAGAGAGAAACACAGCTAGAGAGGGAACACAAGCAGAGGGACTGAGAGAGGGAGAAGCAGGTTTCCCGCCAAGCAGGAAGCCCGATGTGGGGCTTGATCCCGGGTCTCCGGGATCATGACCTGAACCGAAGGCAGTTGCTTAACCAACTGAGCCACCCAGGCTCCCCTTGACTTCAGGCTTTCTTACAAAGCTGTGATCACCAAGACAGCATGGTACTGGCACAAAAACAGACACATAGACCAAAGGAACAGAGTAGAGAGTCCAGATATGGACCCACAAATCTATGGTCAAATCAACTTCGACAAAGCAGGAAAAAATATCCAGTGGAAAAAATATAGTTTCTTCAATAAATGGTGCTGGGAAAATTGGACAGCTATGTATAGAAGAATGAAAGTAGACCATTCTCTTATACCACACACAAAAACAAACTCGAAATGGATGAAAGACCTCAACATGAGGCAGGAATCCATCAAAATCCTGAAAGAAAACATAGGCAGTGACCTCTTTGACATCGGCCACAGCAACTTCTTTCAAGACACGTCTCCAAAGGCAAAGGAGACAAAAACAAAAATGAGCTTTTGGGACTTCATCAAAATAAAAAGCTTCAGCACAGCAAAGGAAACAGTCAACAAAACAAAGAGGCAACCCACAGAATGGGAGAAGATATTTGCAAATGACACTACAGACAAAGGGTTGATATCCAAGATATCATAAAGAACTACTCAAACTCAACATCTAAAAAAAGATGAACACATCAAAAGATGGGCAGGAGACATGAAGAGGCACTTCTCCATAGAAGATATACAAATGGCTAACAGACACATGAAAAAATGTTCATCAATAGCTATCAGGGAAATTCAAATCAAAACCACACTGAGATACCAGTCAGAATGGCCAAAATGAACAAGACAGGATGTCGGGAAGGTGTGTGATCCGCCCCTCCCTCCATGACGCAAGCTGCCAGAAACTTTGGTGGAGGTACCCGTGAATGTGGATGAAAGTCCCTCTGGGCTTTCCCTGTCAAGAACCTGGAAAGCCTTGTACCTTGTGGGCCAGGGCAATATGTCCTTTGTGTCCCTGGGACATGCGCTTAGGGCAAGCGCTTATCCAAGACACATTGTTCCATTTAATCCTCCTCCTGGTAATCATATCTCTGTATCTCTTATCTTTATTCCTTGATCCCTCTGCCTCAATGGTCTCGGCTTCTGTGAGTTTAAGCAATCACTCTGTACCCTGCAGTAACAATACTAAACCTGTCTCTAGGGTGGGTGCAAAAGCAGTTAAAGATTTATTTGATAAACTTTAACCTAACTGCACTGCCCAACTTCCTCACTCTGGAATATTAAAAGACTGGGACCTTTGACAGTCAGGAGAGCCCTCAAAGCAAGAGCCAGAGAGCCAGAGCGCCGGAACCTGCTTCATAGGTCTCTCCTGACTGACCTCTGGTCTGTCAGCTTGCATCAGATCTCCGTGTCTGTGTCATTACTGCACCTGCCAGACATCCCGTGGTTTGGGACCCACATCTCTGCTGAGGCTGGTCCCTGGCAACAGGAAACAACAAGTGTTGGAGAGGCTATGGAGAAAGGGGAACCCTCTTACACTGTTGGTGGGAATGTAAGTTGGTGCAGCCACTTTGGAAAACAGTGTGGATGTTCCTTAAAAAATTAAAAATAGAGCTACCCTATGACCCTGCAATTGCACTACTGGGTATTTACCCCGAAGATACAGATGTAGTGAAAAGAAGGGCCATATGTACCCCAGTGTTCATAGCAGCAATGGCCACAATCACCAAACTATGGAAACAGCCAAGATAGCCTTCAACAGATGAATGGATAAAGAAGATGTGGTACATATATACAATGGAGTACTACGCCTCCATCAGAAAGGATGAATATCCAACTTTTGTAGCAACATGGACTGGATTGGAGGAGATTATGCTGAGTGAAATAAGCCAAGTAGAAAAAGTCAAGTATCACTTGGTTTCACTCACTTGTGGTGCATAAGGGGTAATATAGAGGACTGTAGGAGAAGGAAAGGAAATGGGAAGTAAAGTAATTTTGGGAGGGAAACGAAACATGAGAGACTTTGGACTCAGAAGCAAACTGAGGGACTTGAGGGGGGATGGGAGAGCCTGGTGGTGGGTACTGAGGGCACGTATTGCATGGAGCACTGGGTGTGGCGTATAAACAATGAATCTTGAAACACTGAAAAAATAAAATAAAATATAAAATAAATAATAAACACTGACAAATAAAAGGAAAAAATAATAATAAACATTAATAGTACTCTGTAACAGATACTATTCTCAGTGCTTCAGGAGTATTGTCATGTTGGTTATTTTCAACAATTCTTTGAAGGGGATACTATTATTATATCCATTTTACCTAAAAGGAAACTCAGAATAGAGAGGTTGAGTAACATTCCCAAGTTCACAGCTACAAAATACAGAAGCCCAGACTGGAAACCAGTTGACTTTAGAGCCTGTGCTCATAATCATTTTTATGAAGCTGCTTACCAATGAAATACTTTTAAAGACTCTTTTTAGCCACTTAATTTTTTCCAGCATATCTTATAAAATATTTTCAAACATGTAAAATAATTCAATGAACATTCATACACTTATCACCTAAATTTAGTAACTATCAAGAATTTGCCATATTCAACTCATTTGTCTCTTCTTTCCCTCTTTCCTTTCTTCCTTTCTTTTCTTTCTGATTCTTTTCCCCTCCCTCTCTCCCTTTCTCTTCCTCTCCATTTTTTCCTTCCTTCCTATTATGTCATTTCATCCTATATATAGTTCTAAAAAATACGAATATTTTCTTACATAGCCATAATGCCTATCACACCTAACAAGATTAATAAAAATTCTTTGATATCAATCCATATTCAAAGTTCCCCATTATCTCAAAACTGTAGTTTGATTCTTTTTTTTTTTTTAAGATTTTATTTATTTAACAGAAACATAGCCAGAGACGGAACACAAGCAGGGGGAGTGAGAGAGGGAGAAGCAGGCTTCCCGCCGAGGAGGCAGCCTGATGTGGGGCTCGATCCCAGGTCTCCAGGATCATGACCTGAGCCGAAGGCAGTCGCTTAACCAACTGATCCACCCAGGTGCCCCTGTAGTTTAATTCTTGAAAATGTCCAACTTTGGACACTAAGAAAGACACGCAGTATTTCTCCATATATTTTGCACTGAAACTGAAAGAAAAGGGTAGTCATACAAGTGCATTTCATAGGAACTTTCTACATGGTTTGAGCTGAAAATGAGAGGAAAACACCTGGTCCACAACCACAATAAAGATCCTACTGCTTGTTTTGGGATATAAGTCCCGACATGAGAAGGCACACAGTTGATTATTAAAGTTAATTTTAATAACAGCAGGAAACTGGGGCTAGCCTTCAGTTTCTCTACTCAGCTTTTTCAGTGCATATTTATGATTTCATTTTAGTGCTTGTTGATTTACTGCCATTAGCCCCTAAAAACCCTGACTCTTTCTTTCTGTTGTTCTTGAATCACAGTAGAAACTCCTCATGAGTCTGTGGTTAAAGACTAGCCTCCAAGAGGGTGAAGACAGCACAAATTGGTCTTACTTTATTTGAGGGCAGGAGGTTGAAGAGTGAGCAGGATTCTTTGGAGACCAGTGGGAATCACTGCTACTCCTTCACCCCACACTGCCACTTGCTGGAATGAGTTAGGGGCAAAAAGCAGAATCCTCTTTGTATTAGATTCTGACAGCTGCTGTGACAAATCGCCATGCTCTTGGTGACTTAAGACAGCATACTTTTTTTCATTTTTATTTTATATTTTTTTCATCATGATAAGTGTACTCTTTAATCTTCATCCCCTATTTCACCCATCCACCCACTCCCCTCTGGTAATCATTAGTTTGTTTTCTATAGGTAGAAGCCTGTTCCTTGGTTTCTCTCTCTTTTTCCTTTGCTTGTTTGTTTTATTTCTTAAATTCCACATATGAGTGAAATCATATGGTATTTCTCTGTCTTTGATTGACTTATTTTGCTTAGCATTATCGTCTCAGGCACTATCCGTCTTGTTGCAAATGGAAAGATTTCATTCTTTTTCATGACTAAATAATATATATATGAAATACATAATTGCACCAGTTCTTTATATAGTTTGGATACTAATCCTTTATCAGATATGTCATTTGCAAATATCTTCTCCCATGCAGCAGGTTACCTTTTAGTTTTTATTGCTTCCTTCACTGTGCAGAAACTTTTTATTTTGATGTAATCCCAATAGTTTATTTTGCTTTTGTTTCTCTTGCCTCAAGAGACATACCTAGAAAAATATTGCTACGCTGATGTCAGAAAGATTACTGCCTGTGATCTCTTCTAGGATTTTTTATGGTTTCAGGTCTCACATGTAGGTCTTTAATCCATTTTGGGTTTATTTTTATATATGGTATAAGAATGTGATCTAGTTTTTTATTTTAATTCTAATATTTTATTTATTTATTTATTTATTTATTTATTTATTTATTTATTTATTTATTTGAAGGAGGAAGAGAACATGAGAAAGAGCATGAGAGAAAGAGAGCACAAGCAGGGATAAGGGGTAGAGGAGAAGCAAACTCCCCACTGAACATGGGAGCCTGAGGTGGGACTTGAGCCCCGGACCCTAGGATCATGACTCGAGCCAAAGGCAAACGCTTAGCCTACTGAGCCACCCAGGCATCCAAAAGTGATCCAGTTTCATTCTTTTGCATGTGATTGTTCAGTTTTCCTAGCAGGATTTGTTGAAGAGACTATCTTTTTTCTATTGTGCATTCATTCTTCCTTTGCCCAAGATTAAGTACGCATATAATTGTGGGTTTATTTCTAGGTTTTCTCTTCTAGTCCACTGATCTATTTTTATGCCAGTACCATACTGTTTTAACTATTGCCTCTTTGTAATATAACATGAAATACAGAATTATGATACCTCCAGTTTTGTTTTTCTTTTTCAAGATTGCTTGGGCTATTTGAGGTCTTCTGTGGTGCCATAAAAATTTTAAGATTGTTTGTTCTAGTTTAAAATGGCACACATTTATTCCCTTACAGTTATGGAGGTCAGAAGTCAAAAATCACTAGTCGAGGTGTTGGCAAGGTGTCGGCAAGGCAGTGCTCTTAGGGAAAAATCCATGTCCTTGCCTTTTTGAGTTTCTAAAGCTTCATTCTTTGCACTATTTGGTTCTTGGCCCCTTCTTCCATTTTCAAAGCCAGCAGTGTAGCATCTGCCCCGGTGGTTACATTGCCTTATTTTGTCACAGAGCTCCCTCTGCCTCCTTCTATATCTCTCTCTCTTAAAGATTTTATTTATTTATTTATTTATTTGAGAGAGAGAGTGAGTGAGTGCAAGCAGGGAGGAGGAGCAAAGGGAGAGGGAGAAGCAGGCTCCCCGCTGAGCAAGAGTCAGCTACTCTATCCTAGATACTCAATCCCAGGACCCTGGGCAGAAGGCTGATGCTTACCCAAGTTAGCCACCCAGGTACCCCTGCCTCCTTCTTATAATAACTTTTCTGATTACATTTAGAGCCCATCAGGTTAATGCATGATAAACTCCCCATATCACAATCCAGAATTAATTACAACTGCAAAGCCCTTTTGCCATATAAGGTAACATTCACAGGTTCAGGAACTAGGATCTGGATATCTCTGGAGGCCATTATTCAACTTAACCACAATTTCCCCTGAGCACAAGTCATTCCAGTATAACACCACTTACATTTTGAGACTATAAGGCCTTTTACATGTGTTTTTCATTTGATTATCACAACAATTTTCAAGTTGGGCAAAATTTAGGTTCTCCTAGAAGCAAACTCTGAGGCAGGGAGGTAAGTGCATGTGGTTTATTTAAAAGGTGACCCTAGAAGCACAGAGTGAGAAGGGAGAAAGGGAGGGGAAGGAAGCCAATAAATGGTGTGGAATCAAGCCAATTGCCACTGGGGCAAACTTTGGGAGACTAAAAGACAGTATAGAGACCTTAGTTATCCAACCAGGGACTGAAGGAGCTGGGATTTACCCAACTCCCCTTTGCACCCTTGATTGAGGGCAGTTGCAGGGACATTAACTCTCACACCTCCAGCTTTCCCTGACTTTGAGGCCAGTATTCTCCCAAGGCCAGAATAAGACCTCGGAATCACAGGTATCATCAACAAGCAGTCTGAGTGGAAAAGTGAATGCCCAAAACATTGGCCAGGCACACTAGCAGTGTCTGCTATGATGCCACTTACCAGGGAGACCCATTTATTCTCTCTCCTTTTTTAAAGATTTTATTTATTTGTGAAAGAGAGGAGGTAGAGCAGCAGGCAGAGGGAGAAGCAGGCTCCCCGCTGAGCAAGGAACTCAATTCGGGACTTGAAACTCGATCCCAGGACCCTGGGATGATGAGCCGAGCTGAAGGCAAACACTTAACTGACTGATCAGGCATCCTGAGACCCATTTATTTTTTCACCAAACATGTCTTGACTGCTTGCTTACTCTGAGCCAGACAGCATGCCAGGTGTTGGAGCTTACAAATGAATGAAGCCTCCCTGCATTTGGGAAATTCACAGTGTGTACAGACATGTAAAGAGAGAAATTATCATACACTATGGTAAGTGCTATGCCAGAATTATAAGTATTTGTGCCTAGCACAGAAGGAGTTTGCAATAAAAATTGTTTTTTAGGGATGCCTGGGTGGCTCAGTTGGTTGAGCGACTGCCTTCGGCTCAGGTCATGATCCCGGAGACCCGGGATCGAGTCCCACATCGGGCTCCCTGCTCGGCGGGAAGCCTGCTTCTCCCTCTCTCACTCCCCTTGCTTGTGTTCCCTCTCTTGCTGTGTTTCTCGCTGTCAAATAAATAAAATCTTTAAAAAACAAGAAAAGAAAGAAAGTATTAAAAGCACAGAAGACCTCTCCATCATTAGAGACAAATACCCAAATAAGGCACTGAGATAAAATAGGGTAAAATACCAGTGACTGGGCCAAGGTAATCTGGCCTGTGGACAGTAGAATCAGGACAAGAATCCACATTTTCCGACTCCTAGGCCAGAATTTCTTCCACTCTACCCAATGGGCTCTGGGAGATGAGACCTCACACATACTGCAAAGCCCAGCACATGGCAAGTATCCATTGTCTTCATGAAACAGAAAGAGTGCATTTGGTTGACCATGAGAAAGGGAAAGAAAAGTCCACCACAGGAATGGCAAGGGACTTTTCTTAAGGGGAAAGCCTAAAATTTTGGTGAAAATTTTTAATCACTTCCCAAATGCCCCACCTCCTACTACTATCACATTTGGGATTAGGTTTCAACATTTGAATGTGGGGAAAGAGGCAGGGATAGAAACATCAGACTATAGCACTACCTCATTTTAAGCTTGCCAAATCAGCAGAACCTGCTTCCCATGAGAAGGGTCAGAGCTGAATCCTTGTTCCTTATGGGCAGCTTGCTTCCAGAAACAACAAGCCATGAATGCTCAAGTTATTCTTCCCAAACTTACCAGCTAGGTAAGACTCTCCTCCTGGGTGTGGATAGAGGCCAGAATGGTATTAAGAAAAAGGCCTTATATAGAAATCAGGAGTAGGGAAAAAGCTCTTCCTCTCTGACATTATGATTGGGAAACAGAGAACCATCAGAGACTGAGGTTATCCCTTTCTCTCAAGGTCTGGTGTTATCTCAGCTTTTCTCAGTGCATCTGCTTCCATCCCTTCACCATCCCTTGGCTTCCTCTTCTCTGTCTTCTTATTCACAGCCTGATATGGTGGTCTCACTCCCTAAATGCACTTCACTATTCAGCTCCCCCAGAGTTGACGTACTCTCTCAGTGTCCCCACTCCAGACTTACAGGAGAAGATCAGAACGGCTCAGCTTATTTCTCCTCTCCTCCTCCTCCTCCTCCTTCTTCTTCTTTTTAGAATTTTCTCTTTTCTCCTTTCCTGAGTTGATGATCTCAATTACACTCTTCTCTTTTATCCTTATCACCTCCATGTACCTGGTCTCAGTTCCTATGTTGAGTTTGCCCTACTCCTGTGTCCCCCATCTCAGGCTTTGTAAGAGTTATCAAACCCCCTCTACTCTCTCCTTGATTCCCTCAATATGGACTCAGTTCTTCCCTGGGGGTTGTTTTTACCAAAGGTCACATCTTCTTAGGACACTTTCTTCCCTACCCGAATTACCTTGGGCTCCTGATTACCCCTTACCCCTCCCTCCTCCTCCTCTGGCCTGGCTCATCTCATCTTTTAAAACCATGCTTCCCAAGACTCAAACCAGCCTTGGTCAAGTTATTCAGCAACAAAATCAGGAAAGCTCACTCATACCAACAAGATTCACAGGAGGCTGCTGTCTATAAACCAGAAAGCCACTTCACTGCCTTACAAAGGGAGATGTTATCTTACACTCACTCAAATATTCATGTCTATGAAAGGACCATGGTAGAAATTTGAATTAGTGGTAAGAAATTATTGACAATTTTTAGGTGGGATGCTTTTTTGGCTAAGTAATATATCTTGAGACTTATAATTTACTTTAAAATAATTCAGGATAAAAAATAAAGTATAAAAGATTAAAGGAGGTGACTCTTTTGGAAAATAGTTTGGCAGCTTCTAACACAGAGTTACCATATGACTCAGCAATTCTACTCTAAATTATCTACCCAAGAAAAATGAAAGTATATGTGCACATAAATACATGTACATAAATATTCATGGCAATATTGTTCTTAATGGCCCAAAAGTTGAAATAACTCCAATGTTGGTGAACTGACAGATAAACAAAAGTGTGGTGTAACCATGCAGTGGAATACTACTTGGCAATAAAAAGGCACAAAGTACTAATACA
This sequence comes from Spilogale gracilis, assembly GCA_004023965.1. NCBI lineage: Eukaryota > Metazoa > Chordata > Mammalia > Carnivora > Mephitidae > Spilogale > Spilogale gracilis. The sequence goes on from PITA01006185.1 coordinate 55,539, forward strand.
TACTAAAACACGGGTGAACCTCAAAAACATTACGCTCAGTGGAAGAAGCCAGACACAAAAGAACACATATGGTACGATTCCATCTGTACAAAATATTCAGAAATTGCAAATCTATAGAGACAGAAAGTAGGTTAGTGGTTGCCTAGATCCGGGGGTGGGAATAAGGAGTGACTCTAAATGAGCACCAGGTTTCTTTTTAGGATGATGGAAATGTTCTAAAATCAGATTGTGGTGAAGACTGTACAACTCTGTAAATATGCTAAAATTCTTTGAATTGTATACTTTAAATGGGTGAACTATGTGAAATGTGAATTATATTCATAGGGGAAGGAAGGAAAGGAAGAGAGGAAGGGAGGAAAGAGGGAAGAAAAGATTTTTGTCAGCCATGATGGTTATAGTCCTTACAATACAAGAATGTCTGAGAAGCCCCAGTCATCAGAATGTTGCTCTATGTGAGAAACATAGAAGGTCTTGAAAAATTTTGATGCAGGAGATCCTGTGAAACCTAATAAGCCACACCCTTCCTGTAGTCCCCATCTTTCCTCTGAAGAGTGCTCGATAAACATAGCCAATGTCTGACCCACTGGTTCTTTCTTTTCTTTGGTTGATGGTGAATATTGTTCTCTAGTTAGATACTCTGTATAACATACTCTCTGTAACTTTCTAATGATGAAATATGATGGAAGCTGCTATTAATTTTTCTCTAAAAATATATCTAAACTGCCCTAATTACAAATTTCAGTGTTTTCAAAACTCTTCAGTCACAAATATTGAGACAAGCACTTAGTTTCATCCCATAGTTGTATACTCTTTCATTGGGCAAGAATTTTTTAACACTCAAAGGGTAATCTCATTTCCAAAGATTTGGGGAACCATCACTCTCAGGCTCATGTATCGCTTATAGTATACTGAGGTACAGCAGTATCAGGGATTCTGGACAAGTCTGTGAAGATTATATACATTTATTTATAGATCTCACCATCTTTCTGTCTTTCTGTCTTTCATGGCTTTCTTCCTATTTTCCAGGACTGTGATAGAATTAATCTCAAATTAATCCACACAAATTTCTAATCTCATTTCTAGATTTTGGAAGACTGAGGAAGGTATGTGTGTTTGGTCTGCCCACCTGATCCAATTTGCAACTTAATTTATCATGATTATAAAGCATCCCAGTGTGTTAATATAATATAATTTATATAACCATTTCATATTTTCCATATTAAAATTAACATTGTAATCAACACCCTTATTTATAAATCTGGGCATATGACTCTGCTTTTAAAGAAATCTTTTTAGTGCCTGTTGAATATAATAATAAATGAGTTGGTGATCTCTGGGTTTTAGAAACATATATTATCAAAAGTTTGGACATGTCAGTGCACGATGCTTAATCTAAGGGCAAGTGGGAAAGAAAACAATCTTTAGTCTGGGGATCAAACCACATCAGAATTCTCTACTCCCAGCTCTTCATGATTCCTAACAATTCATTTCTAATCCTTTCTTTATTCTCTTACCAAAGACCCTGTACAGAATCAAAAGAAGGACAACATGGAGAAAGATCTAAGCTGTTGAATGAGCTCAGTCCTGGAGAGCAAATGGATATTTGGCCGGAACCACTCAGATACCTAAAAGGTTTTCATCTTTGGAACCATTAATCTAACACTTTCATTTGCACCAGCTTTATTTTTTAACTTAAGAACAGATTTGTGAAAATTCCAGGCTTTCTTTGTACTTTGTACTGTGTTCTGCACAGTCTAATGAGCTCTAATGAGCTGCAAGAATTTTAAAAGCTCTGTTAATTCAGCACTGGAAAAACAAGGGAAGCTACTTTACATCTCTGAAGGTCCCAAGTGAAATAAAGAAAGAGTTATAAATGTAGATTTTACGAGAAATCTGTTACTTCCCAAGAGGTAGAAAAGGTGGGAGAAGATATAGAGGAAACATGAACACAACCAGATAAGTTAGAGGCTCTCAAAAAATATTTGCTAAATAAATTAGTCAGAATTAATGCTGAGAAAGGTAGGGGGTGAGGGGTGGAGTCAAGCATCTAACCAGGTGTATCAACACAATCACATTTAAGTCAAAAGGAGGAAAAACAGTATATTTATTATTCTCTGGGTTAAAACAGGCTTATAAGAAATTTCAAAAATGGTTAGTATAAATTTGAAAGAAATGTCAAAGTCCAATCAATTCAACATGAAAATTTATTTGCTTTCTTTCAATTTTATGTATTCCTAATTTGTTTCATATCCTTTTTCCTCCTGTGAGGAAGTGCTGGAATGAGGAAGGGGGCAGGAGGAATTTAGGGAAAATGTAAAGTTAAGAAAATCTGTATTTGTTCACTTAGTCTTTCAAGTATTCATGATTCTTTTATTCAACTCCTATTTATTGAATGCTTATATGTGCATGAGATCATTCTTTTATTTTTAAAAATACTTTTTCATATTATAAAAAAGAGTAGAAATCTTGAAAAATTCACAACTGTATAGGGGCACCTGGGTGGCTCAGTAGATTAAGTATCTGCCTTCAGCTGGGGTCATGTTTTTTTTTTTTAAGATTTTATTTACTTGACAGAGAGAAACACAACCAGAGAGGGAACACAAGCAGGGGGAGTGAGAGAGGGGGAAGCAGGCCTCCCGCCGAGCAGGGAGCCCGATGTGGGACTGGATCCCGAGTCTCCGGGATCACGACCTGAGCCGAAGGCAGTCGCTTAACCAACTGAGCCACCCAGGCGTCCCTGAGGTCATGATTTAAGAGTCTGTCTCCCTGCTCAGTGGGCAGCCTGTTTCTCCCTCTGCCCCTCCCCCCCTGCTTGTGCACTCATTCTCTCTCTCTCTCTCTCCCAAATAAATAAAAACAAAATTTTTAAAAGAAAAATTCATAAATATATAAACAACATAGTAGTAATTATGTAATATTCCACCACTTAGAAAGAACCAATTGTTAATATTTTGAGAGTATTTCCTCTTCTTTTTGTATTCTAATTTCTTTTAGTAATCAGTCTCCTATTAAACACAGAATTTTTTCAATTTTTTTCATACATAACCTTTCTACAGAATTTTTTATTCTTAGTTTTTTTTTAAGATTTTATTTATTTGACAGAGAGAGGTCACAAATAGGCACAGAGGCAGGCAGAGAAAGAGGCGGGAAGCAGTCTCTCCCCTGAGCAGAGACCCAGGACCCTGAGATCATGAGCTGAGCCAAAGGCGGAGGCTTTAACCCTCTGAGCCACCCAGGCACCCCTCTTAGTTTTTTCATTAGCCTATATTAAGACCATTTTCACAGGTCACTAAAAAAATCTTCAAAATACAATTTTATGTATGAATAAAATTCCCTTAACCAAATGTACAATATTTCCTCCAATAGATGCACCATACTGTACATAACCTTTCTACTGTTATTGGACATTTCGGTGCTTTCCAGTGTTTTACTACTAGCATACCCAAATATTTTTTTGTGCCCCTGATTATTCCCCCAGGAAAGGTTGCTAGAAGCATAATGCCTGGGCCAAGCAGGGCATGAGCAGCCCTACAACCCCTATGCAATAGACTGTTCTGTGACGATGAAATGTTTTACCTCTGTACTGTCTGATATGATAGCCAATCACTACGTGTGACTATTGAGAACCTAAAATGTGAATTGCACACACTCTCGCTCTCTCTCTCAGATAAATAAAGAAATAATCTTTTAAAATAGGTGTGTGTGGGGGGGTACCTGTATGGCTCAGTAAGTGTCTGACTTCCACTCAGGTCATGATCCCCGAGTCCCTAGTGGGAACTCTGTTGCTCCCTCTCCCTCCGTTTATGCTCTGTCTCTTGCTTTCTCTCTCTGTCAAATAAATAAATAAAATCTTTTTAAAAAAAGAGGGAGAGCAGGCGTCCTGTGGAGCAGGGAGCCTGATGCAAGGCTCCATCCCAGGACTCCGGGATCACGACCTGAGCCCAAGGCAGATGCTTCACGACTGAACCACCCAGGCGCCCCAATAAATAAAATCTTAAAAAAAATCTTTTTGGGGCGCCTGAGTGGCCCAGTTGGTTAAGCGACTGCCTTCGGCTCAGGTCATGATCGCAGAGACCCGGGATCAAGCCCCACATCGGGCTCCCTGCTCTGTGGGAAGCCTGCTTCTCCCTCTCTCACTCCCCCTGCTTGTGTTCCCTCTCTCGCTGTGTTTCTATCTGTCAAATAAATAAAATCTTTAAAAAAAAATTACAAAAAAAACTTTTTAAAAAATGTGGATGGCATAAATGAGGAACTAGATATTTTACCTAATTTCATTTAAATTAATTTAATTAAATAGCATTTTGTGGCTAATGGCTACAGTATTGGACAGTGCAGCAATAGCTCATCTAAAGTCTTAGTCCATGGGGCGCCTGGGTGGCTCAGATGTTAAGCATCTGCCTTCGGCTCAGGTCATGATCCCAGGGTTCTGGAATCGAGTCCTGCTCAACAGGAAGCCTGCTTCTCCCTCTGCCATTCCCCCTACTTGTGTTCCCTCTCTCGCTATGTCTCTCTCTGTCAAATAAATAAATAAAATCTTTAAAACAATAAAAAATAAAATAAAGTCTTAATTTGTTTGACTTTCAGAAATTTCAAAAGTGGTCTCCATACTGTTTCCATAACACTGAGTTCAAGAAGGTACACATACCAGTTGGGTGTGCTGGCAGAGTCTGAGGATGATAACCAGGATTTTGTTTATGCTTCATGATCAAGTGGTCTCAGCAGACATGAGGCCAGGCTATGAGCAGGCACGAATCTGAGTCATGAAAATAAGCCTTATGTGTATATGGTAAACCTGGAGAGAAACTCTTTTGCTTCTAGAAGGTTAGATGTGACCTTGCCTTACTCAGACATTACCATCCTCATCTGAGCGCCCACTGGTGAAGCTGTGGGGACTTCCTTCCACACATTGAGATAAATAAATGCCAATTAATTCACTTAGATGGTGCTTGGGTCTGCTCTGTCCATCAGTACATACCAACTGTTGACATTTTTCAATATAATGGTCATGCAAAATGTAGGAGCCTGTAAAAGGCTCTTGTCATATCTGGACATATTTCTTCCACTCAAGAGTTAGTACCAATACATTCCCACCATCAATATATGTGAGTGCTCATCTTGGCGCACCACTCCCCATCATAGGTATTATTTTTTATATTTACAAATTTAATAGATTAACAAAATGGCCATTTAAATTTATATTTCTTACATCTTTACAGGCAAAATGCTAAGAGAGCTCTGATCTTTTAAAATTTTTCTCTCTGGACCCCCCATGGCCACCTCTAGCTATCATCTCATTTCTCTGTTCTCAACAGCAGAGCACTTTTAAGTTATCTCTGCTGTCTACCTCAAATCATCTTCTATTCTCCCTTGGGCTCATGCAAAAATGAACTACCAACCACTCCACCAGAACCATTCTTCCAAAGGTCACCAATGACCTTCATGTTGCTCAGTCTAGTGATTACTTTTTAGTCCTTTTCATACATGACCTAGCAACAGAACTGAGGCCCCCACCTTGAAATGCTTTCTTCTTTTGGCTTCTTGGCCATCTCTCCATTTTCTCCCCTCATTGAATAATTCCTCATAGTCTCTTGCTAGTTCCTCCTCATCTCCCCAGCCTCAAAAAGTTGCTATTCCTTAGTAATTAGTACTTCCACTTCTCAAATCTATCAGTGCTTAATCCCTAAGTTATCTCATTAGTCCCAGGGCTTTAGATGTTAGCCATGTTCTAGGAGCTTCCAAAATTATTATCTCCAGCTCAGACTTCTCTCCCAAAATCCAGACTTGTACGTCTATTCTGTCAACATGTATGGTCCCTTAGCCATCCCCACAGGCCTGGGGAATGTGCGTACCTGCCATATGGTCAACACTTGAGAGGACAGACTTAGCAAAGAGCTGTGCAGAAGTGCTGGAAACAGGTATAGAGCTGCTTGGGCAGGCAATCCTAGGTTTCTGCATACCTATCACATGGTCTAGTAAGGGCAAGGTGTCCAGGTGGGGCACATCACTTTGGCCTAAAAGGAAGGGCACAGCTAGAGGAGCCAAAGAATCTACTGAAGTGAAGGTTCAGTACAAAGCCTCCAGTTGCCTGGGTCCAGTGGACTGGCAATGGCCCCAATGGAGGCTGCCTTGTCAGCCTGAATTCCAGAGCACAGCTGACCCATTATAGACACGTAGTCTGAGCAGATAGCCCTTGAGGTCTGGGGGTCTTCTGTTGCCGTGGCATAATCTATCCTCTCCTACTAATGCATATATCTTGCTCTGTGAACACGAGCTCTATAGAAGCAGACCATATCCCATTTGACTTGTATCACCAGCACGTAGCACAGTACCAAGCACGTAATACTCAAGTAATGTTGCAGGAATGCAACCTTTCTGGATTTCATCTGTATAATAAAGGGGGTTAGAGTAGATATTTTATAAAACATCTTCAAGCTCTAGCATCCCATGATTGCTGTAATTTCAGAAATAAAAGGTTCTGCATTTCCTTCTCAAACACCCACATGCCAAAGCCTCATTCCGACCTGAATTTCCTTTCTCTTCCCGATGAAAAGCTTTTGTATATATATGCTTACAGCATTACAAGAACTGCTTACGGTTTTACAATCCTACTGCAATCAGCCTGTACAGGCAAGGAATTAAATACTAAAAATGTCTTTCCTGACTCTGAATATTGTGACCCTGATGTGTCCCGCCACCCACCCACTTTTGCTGCTGGGTGTGAGCAAGTATACCTGCTGTTCAAAGACCATCTGAAAAAAAAAATCTGAAATTACCTCTAAGAAGGAACTGTTTTAAGAATCAGGCTTAGGGCGCCTGGGTGGCCCAGTGGGTTAAAACCTCTGCCTTCAGCTCAGGTCATGATCTCAGGGTCCTGGAATCAAGGCCCCCACATTGGACTCTTTGCTCCGCAGGAAGCCTGCTTCCTCCTCTCTCTCTCTCTGTCTGCCTCTCTGCCTACTTGTGATCTCTCTCTGTCAAATAAATTTAAAAAATCTTTTTAAAAAAAGAATCAGGCTTATAATTAAACAATAATTGAAGTTTCCTGTGGTTTTATGCATGGGTCTTATCTAATGCTCAAGTAGATAAACAGCATGTCGTCAAAGTCAGAATGGAATTAGATGCTCCTACAAGCAGAGACCTCAGCAATCATCCTTCTTTAAAATCCAACCTGGCTTCCAGCACTTTTGTCACAGCACCTACATGACAAGGACATCAGTCTGCACTGCAGAAGTGACAGAGAGCCATGAGCTAAAATGGACCTCGGCTAGCTCCTCATTAAAAGTCCCTGTTCCACAAGAAGTTAAAACACAGGGAAGTAAAGTGATTTGCCTCAGGTCACAAGCAGAAGAGGAAAAGGTCAGTGATTTAGGAGGTAAGACTATGATGACTTGGGTGACTTACTGGATGCAGGTTGCTAGGGAGAGAAAGGAATGGAGGACAATTGCAAACTTCTCAGTTGGGGTCAAATGAGAAAGAACAACTTTGAGGGAAATCCGATGAGCTCAGTTGGGGTTATGCTGAGTTTGAAGTGTCTGTGTTCCATACAGACAGGTACCAAGCAGACAGTCAGATACTACAAATCTAAAACTGAAGAAAGGGTAGGGACGCCTGGGTGGCTCAGTTGGTTAAGCGACTGCCTTCGGCTCAGGTCATGATCCCGGAGACCCGGGATCGAGTCCCACATCGGGCTCCCTGCTTGGCGGGAAGCCTGCTTCTCCCTTTCTCACTCCCGCTGCTTGTGTTCCCTCTCTGGCTGTGTTTCTCTCTGTCAAATAAATAAAATCTTAAAAAATAAAATAAAATAAAACTGAAGAAAGGGGACAAAATGAAAGAGAGAAATTTAGGGGTCATTATCCTATATGCTTGGTATTTAAAACTATTGTTAAAGCAAGGAAAGAAACCAGGAAAAGGAAGAAACAGGAACATAACTAGCAGAATACTGACATCTAGGAGTTTTGTTAAAAATGAAAATAAATAAAATAAAGAAGCATTAACAAAGTAGCTTACAAAAGAATGGCCAGAGAATATGTGGGAAACTGGGATAGAATGGTGTTGGTAAAGGCAGGACAAGAGATGTTTTTAAGAAGGGAAACGTGTTCAATAACTGTGGCATACAACTGGTAGCTGACTCCCCAATATTCATTCTCCTCTTTTCCTTCCTAACAAAGTCCTGATTGTTTTTCAGAGTGGCAATAAACCTGGTCAAAAATTAAACTGTGATTTGCCAGGCTCCTTTACATCTTGAGGTCACCCATATGACATCCCTCTGGCCAATTAGATATAACCAGATGTCTATCTACTTGGTGGGACTGTCAAGAAAACATTTTCCTGATACAAATGGTCAAACAGCTGGCATCTCACTTTTACCCTGTGCCTTTTCCCCTTTCTTTCTCCTGAGATAATGCTTCTATGTCTAGATATACAGCAGGTATCTAATGAGCATGAGCACAAAGGAGACACACACACACACACACACACACACACACACAAGAGGACATGGAAAATTAGAAGTCTGATTCCTGATATACTCAGCTGAATGAGCAAGAAATGTGGGAGTCAGCCTTGACTCCTGCTACCACCTTACTGTCTTTGGTCCAAGATCCTTGACTCTACCCTTAAATATCCTTCAAATTCACTTTCTTCTAACCACCCCTAATGTTTCTGCATTGATCGTGCCCATAGCATGCGTTGCCCAGCCGACTGAACTGTCGTCCTAGAAGGTCTCTCTGCTTCCACACTTACTCCCTACAACCTGTCTTCTAATCTTTTGTCACCATGTCAAAAAAATGTAATGCTGTTGTGTTGATTCCTGCTGAAAATATTTCCATGGCTCTCATTGCCTAGTGGATAAAATCGAAGGTGCTTGGCTCCATCGTTAGGCTCTTTATGATCTGGCTCATGCCTTATATTGACTATGACATACTACTCAAGTATACAGTAGTTCACAACCACTTTGTGAACAAGGACCACTTACCAAGCATTGTGCAAAGAGCTTTGCATTTATTTAGTCCTCATAATGCTTCCCCACACATTTGAAAATACTATTCTCATTTTGCAGATGGATCAACCGATTCTCAGTAAGATTAAGTCACTTGCCAAGAACACACAGCTTCTTTACGCAATAGAAGGCCTGGATATCAAAGCTCTTTCAAAGTTCTTTCCACGGCAGTGCCTTGACATGAAAGAATGTACACTCCTCTCCTTCTGATTCCTCCATCTACCTTAAATGGACAGCCTTATTAAAGAACAGCCAAGCCAATCTTGCCCTCCAGGCCAAAGAAATCTATCTCCCTCAGGGGTGGGGAAAAAAACCAGGTTTTTCACACCAGCTTCTGCCAGCGAGGAGAGAATCGGCCAAAGCTGGAGCTGTATGGTGGGCTGATTGGCCCTACCCTCCCAGTCAAGGCCCTTCCTTCCTCTCACTAGCTGTGGGTCAGGTGCGAAGTACAGGGATGGGGATCCGGGTCAGAGAGTCCTTCTTTCACCTAGTCACCACAGTATTGGAGTCGGCTCCAAGGCCACCCCCTCCAGAGTCCGGAGCTGGAAAACCAGGGGGGAAGGACTCTGGTGACTCCCCAAAGTCTGCAGCAAGACCTGACACCCACTCCTCACCACTATCTCCGCCTGGGAGACGATCCTCATCGATCCTCGGGGGCTCTAGCAGCGCAGCCTCCTCTGTTGCTGGAGCGGTTTTGCACACCGCTGCCTCCCAGCGCCAGGACAAAGGACAGTCGGCCAGCAGCGGGACTCTGGAGCAGTCAGTGCAGCCCTCTGAGCCCTGAGAGACAGACCCGCGGTCAGAGAACCCCCTGGGGGCTCCGCTATCAGTCGGGTCAGATTACTCAGATTTGTAACGGGAGAAAGGTCCAGGTCCCCGAGGAAGATCTCCGGCTAACACCCTCTGGCCGTTGGGCCTGAACTCGTGGTCCAGGCTGCCCCGTGGGCA
>PITA01006185.1:65584-103114 GCA_004023965.1 Spilogale gracilis
CCCCCCCACCGCGTCCTTCTTTGTTTCTGAGCTTGCTCTGAAAGTGATGTAACGAGGCCAGACTCGCGCGCGGCTTTCCCTCTTTCCCAGACTAAGTCTTTTCCTCCCTCCAGCACCCGGCGCTCTGCTCGCAGAGCCAGGCGCTGGGCTGTGCCTCCACTCCACTCCCAGAGCCCTGGAGACCGACGGGCACTGTTGGGAAAGCCGCGCTCCCACGTCCCACCTCCTGGATGCGGAGTCAGAGCGGAAAGCGAGGCTTTTCTTCCAGAAACAAGGGAGAGAGCCGTGGGGACAGCTGTTGTGGAGGTTTCTAAGGAGACTCAGACTGGCTTCTTTCCCTGCTCCTGGGAGACGGCAGGAAACCTCAGGTATCTCAGCGACCCCAGTCTGTGTATGTTTATACGAAAGAGACAGAGGCAGTAAGAGACAGAGAGACAGAGATAAAGAGAGAGAGAGAGGAAGAGAAACAGAGATCCAGAGACCGTGATTGACAGACAAGTGGAGAGAGACCAGTGAGAGAGATACAGAGTTGGTGGGTGGAAAACTGACTTTGATTTTTTTTTCTTTCTTTCTTTCTTTTAAACCCACTGTGGTTTTACCTCTGACAGAAGAGAGAACTACTGCTCCCTAGCCAGCAAGCAGCCCCCAATCTGGATGGAGTGAAAGATGCGGCCTGATGACATAAACCCGAGGACTGGGCTGGTGGTGGCCCTGGTCAGTGTCTTTCTGGTCTTTGGCTTCATGTTCACCGTCTCGGGGATGAAAGGAGAGACTCTTGGAAACATTCCCCTCCTGGCCATCGGGCCAGCCATCTGCCTACCAGGCATCGCAGCCATTGCCCTGGCCAGGAAAACCGAGGGATGCACCAAGTGGCCTGAAAATGAGCTGCTGTGGGTCCGCAAGTTGCCCTGTTTCCGGAAACCCAAGGACAAGGAGGTGGTGGAACTGCTGAGGACGCCTTCAGACCTGGAATCAGGCAAGGGAAGCTCCGATGAGCTGGCTGAGAAGGCTGGCCTCAGGGGGAAGGCCCCGCGCCAGGGGCAGACAGAGGTACCTGTGGCCAGTTCCATCACCACCCCCGCACCCACGGAAGGAGAACGCCAGAGCCTAGTCCAGAGCGGGCATCAGGAGGAAACATCCAGATACCTGGATGGCTACTGTCCCTCAGGCAGTTCCCTTGCCTACAGTGCCTTGGATGCCAAGTGCTCAGCTTGGGATAGATCTGACTGCCCGGAGCCTGAGGACAACATCTTCTTTGTGCCCCAGGACAGTATCATCGTTTGCTCCTACAAGCAGAACAGTCCCTATGACAGATACTGTTGTTACATCAATCAGACCCAAGGCAGGTGGGACCACGAGACAATAGTCTAAGCTTTGCATACAAGAGACGCTGTGTTAATAGGAACACGACTACACTCAGCTTCCAGGGGAAGGAAACTGCCCTGCTCCAACAGTCTTCACACTGTTAGAAATTGACTTGGTATGTGATGGGTGTGCAAGCCTCGGCTGCCTGAGAGCCATGTAAATAGGCATGGGGACACATTTCAGGGAAGGGTGATGAGGGTTAAGGGTGATGAGGTAAAGGACAGTGGGTAGGAAAGGAAGCAGTTCCAATTGCTTTTTAACCATTAAAACATGTTGGATGTTTTGTAAAATAACCCAGCAAGTGCTGCTCAGCACCTACGAAAAGCGAGGTGACTCTAGAGTGGGCTGCAGATATCAGGCATGGAAGAGTGCGTGGGCTTGCCGGTAGGGAACTGAGCGGCTTTCAGTTGGAACACATTGAAAGACAAAACAGTTTAGTGCTTCACTGTATGAAATGATTTTTATCTGGTGAAAGCTTTTCACACTTATTTATTTGCTGAAAGAAAAAAGTCATGAAAGAAAAGCTACTCCCTCCTCAGGTGGCATGGTTTTTGGAGAAAGGGGAGTTAAAGGCAGTTGAATTATGTAATTGAGTTTTATGATATTATCCTCTGACAAGATCAGAGATTTCAAATAAAGTAAAGTGTGATCAGCTAGGTAAAAAACTAACATTTTTAGATGGCTATGTTACTTCTTAAACTCTTCATTTAAATTGATTTACGGGGTCTTTATCTTAAGTGTTTTTTAATATTTACTATCATTCATGTATAATTCCATCATCAAGTGCAAAATGACTTGATGTAATATTTTCATAGATTAGAATTTGTGTTCATTGAGTCAAAATGGGTTTTATGTATGTATATAAGCATCTTTAACATTTCTGGGAGTCCTGGTAATAACTGTTCCTATATGCCTTTTAAAATCTGAAAACAATGAAGTCAATACATTAGTCTTGAACTTTATGCAGAATTTACACAAAATGCAATGGTTAAACTTCTGAAAGTGTCATTACTTGTACATTTATTCAACATTCTCAAAGACTATAAATGCCAATGAAACAAGAGTTGATCTATTAGATTTAACCAAAGCTCAGTTGTTACTAAATTCACCTAATCAGTGAGCCAATATTGCATGACAAAGGTATGTTTTATTTCATACTTAATTTTTTGCTGCTGAGGGAAAAAGGCACATAGGGATCCTAAAATGTATTTTCTATTTCACTTACTTAATTGTAATAGACAAAGATCAATCAGCCAGGATACCATTTAGTCCCTGTTGAAGAGAAATAATGAATTATATAGAGAAATCATGGTATATTTCATCTTAAAGATCAGAATATTTTGCATCCTTCAAAGGATGACCATTTATTTTCTATGATCTGATAGTTTTAGCAACTTTCTCCCAAAGGGGGAATTGAGGACAAAAATTCCAGCCTTTTGTATATTTCAGGTCCAATTCTGCAAGTTTTTAAGAGCAGCAATTATTCAGTTTTAAGAATCATGCCTTTAAAAATCACAATTTCCAAACCAAGTTCAACATCAAAAGAGTACTTTTTTTTTAGTAGGGCTTAAATGTCAGAAAATGAGATGTGTGATCTTGAGCAAATTTTATCTTCTTGTACTTCAGTTCTCACTCCTCAAAAATCAGGGAGGAGTGGGACTGACTTACACTATAGTATGTCTGTCGTTCATTCCCAGTTTGAATATTCTATGGCATCATGTCAAAGACACTTTATATAATGCCAGGGAATGAGATACAGCAAAATGCATGCCAAAGTTATGCAATTCATGGTAAAAATTATATGACATGGATTAAATTCTTACTACTACTCAAAATAATTTTGTAGATCTATGAAAACAGATTTGTTTTATTGCCAAATGTTATTCATTCAACAAATACATTTCTGGAAATAAAATAAAGATGTTAAAGATAAAATTTTTTTGATATCGGTATAGCCCCCAAATAATCCAATAAATGCAATAAATGTAATTTACTTTGGATTTAGCATGGAGGGAATATAGTTTCCTAAAATCACAATACCTCTTGATAATTCTAGGGCATTTTGAAAGATGAAAATCATGTTTCCATGAAAGTGAAAATTATTGGATTACTCTCTTAGGAATAAAAAGTTCTAATTTAAACAAAGAAACCCTTCTAATCTGCTTGCCATTTGTGGACATCTTCAGAGTTGAAGAGACAGCAGGATTGCAGACAGAGATGTTCTCAGCAAATCCTACACAAAGTCTGAAAAGAGATACTTACAGTATTAGATATGGTTTAGGTGTAGAAAAGTTACTTTTTGATTTCTCGGAATCAGCTCAAACACCTTGATGTCACACATACGCACATCCGGTGCCCAAATCCAAAGTTAATTACTAGTTTAGAAATCTAAGACATTTTATCACATTTTCAAGTTCTTTTTCAGAAAAACCTTACATTGGTCTTCTTCTTCCATCCACCTACTCAAGATACTTAAGGTATCTAAATATGCTTTTGAGGGAATTTTCTGCAGTGCTAAAATAATGATTTGCAAATGTTGACTGGGTGGCTTAACTTTGACCGAAAAGAATAAAACGTGTGATTGTGTGTGTGAATTTTTTTAACATCTTATATTAGGTGACGTCCTCCTAATACAAAGCAAAGTAGCCTAGTTCCCCAAATCAACGCTCGTTAAAGAAAGCAGCCATTCTGCTGAGCAGCAGTGGAAGAGAAGGAAAACAAGGTAAGGAAAGTGTCTGAGCTTGTTAGAGGCAAACAGCAGCTCCTTCTAGTCAACAGTTTGAGCAAATTATTAATATTAACATAATAGAAGGACTATTCCCAGTATCCATTAAGAGCTTTAAGATAGACCTAAATCAAACTAGGTACTAGTTATTTTTTTTTACTTGCTATTAATCCAAATAGTCATTTCAACTTGATTTTAAATAGGCATTTTATTTTTGAAATTATTTCTATTGACTTTTGTTCAATATTCCTATCTATTATGTTCATGGGTTCTTTTTCCAAACTGCTTTTTGATTTTAAAGTGTGAATTCAGCCAAGATACCCAAGCTAGAACATATTTAGGCAACTGTTTCAAGATTTAGTTTCTATTACAATCATGGCAAACAAAATCCAGATATATTTACATTCAGACTCTCTTCCAAACCCTACTAATCAGGTCCTGTGGAAATGTTTTCAATACTATGGGTCTTACTATCCACTGAACTGGCACATGTAGGGCAGGAAGATTCATTCTTTTAAATGCTTTTCTCTTTTTAATATCCAACTTCCCTGTATCTATTAATATCTCTACTCTGCATCTATAGCATCATTTACTTGGTAAATTCACTGTTATTATTACTTTATAACATTAAAGAAATTTTTTTCAAAATCCACAGCCCAACTCTCCTAACAGAACTACTGTACTTCCATTTTAGCATGTCATCCTCCAGGACTTCCCCACATGCACCTTAAATATTATAATTGTGTGGTTTTCCTTTCTCTTTTATTTATATGCTAAGTATGTTTTCATGTTTCTATGCAGTGTTCCTGATTACTATTTAACAACTGTGTAATATGCCATTTTTGAGAGTTACTGTAATTTAATATGCCATTCCTTATTGCTAGCCAGATAACATGTTTTATGGATGGTTTTGTATGGGTTTTTTTCCCATTGTTGGTAACACAGCTACATTACTTGTCATTTGCCCAGAGAGGTGAATACTTACAATAAAAAAGCTGTCTCCTTATAGATGAGAGGAAAGGGGCAGAAATGTATAAATGGATCAAACACTTGACATGATTGGTTTTCTCTTGACTCATGGGCAAGGCACAGGCTAAGAGATAATAACAATGCTTCAACAAAAATGTCTGCCTTTTGGACCAGAGTCAGTATTTTAAAGAATAAAGTGAGATGGAGCCTATATTTTTAAGAGTAAGGTGGAACATTTCCCCAGTTAAGATACCACTAGTGTATATCTCAAAATCAGTTACAGAGGTCAATCTGCAAGAGCATAATGTTAAACAAGCAAAATGAAAAATAGATGTAGACAATAATTACTTTATAATATTAAAAAGGCACTTTCTTAAAGTATCTCACCATTTATTTTATTATATATTTAATAAGTATGTATATTGTTACCTATTAGCAACTTACAAATGAACTGGAATTTCAGGAGTTCAACAGACTCAACCCATGAGTTTTCTATTTCTTCCTCAATGGAAAAAAAACGAACTGAAGACGGAATTATGGACAAATGCTTGGCTCAACCAGCTATCTCAATAAAGAACTGATTTCCATTTAGTCTCTTGTCTGGATAACATGAAATCGTGTAAACACCACTGACTCATGTCCTTGGCTTCTCACCACCTACCGCAGGCTTCTCACTCCACAAACACCTCAAAGAAAGAAGTTTATACGTGATGCTGTCCAGATACAAATAGGTAGACACTGATATCAGATATCTACCATCTTTTGTAAATTACTCCTGGGCCTGATCCTTCTCAGAGATCCTCTGTCTTTCGCTTTATTCCTCCTCCTGATTGCCCTTTACAGCTTATAGACCTGGTATCATCAATGACAGCACAAGGCTTTACATGCTTTAGCCCTAACAAAGCGCAGTGTTACAGAATAGGCCAGTTACACGATAGGGCATAAAGCTATTAAAATGTCTCTTTGAGAAAGTTAAATATAGGGGCGCCTGGGTGGCTCAGTTAGTTAAGCGCTGCTTTCGGCTCAGGTCATGATCCCGGAGACCCACGATCAAGTCCCACATCGGGATTCCTGCTCAGAGGGAAGCCTGCTTCTCCCTCTCAGTCCCTCTGCCTGTGTTCCCTCCCTAGCTGTGTTTCTCTCTGTCAAATAAATAAAAATCTTAAAAAAAAAAAAAGAAAGAAAGTTAAATATACCAAATATCTTTGCAATTTATGGTAATAATTGATTATATATGAGACAACCCCTCAGTCTGAGGCCAGACCACACTAGTTTGGAAAAAATGGGCTTTTGAACATCAACTGCCTGGCATTCTACATGAGAGGTGTGGACATAGCTTCTCTGTGAGCAGCTAGACCATCAGATTGACTCAGAAAGGCCCACTCCCCCCCAGTGCTCTTCCCCACCACCTCCCATCCTCTGCAGCAGCTCCTTGGCTGTGCTCGGATTGTGCCCTCACCACCCTGAGCCATTATTTCCTCTGCCTCACATGTCCTCACATGTCCACCCTGTCTTCACCCCTCTGCTGGTTAAGGCCCTAACATCCTTCGGGACAGCTGCCACATCTTCCACAGTCTTTCAGATTCCCTCCTCAGAACTCCACTATTCTCTGGCCTAACAACACCCCCACCACTATCATCACACATATTAGCCGAGGGTGTCTGTCTCTCTAACTGCTGTGTGAGCTTTTTGAGGGAGGGCCATCCTCCACTGCACACCCCCTCCCCCAACACTCTGCCTTGCTCAGTGAAAACTCTAAATTGTACCACTTCGGTCACTCTCACAGCTTTCCTTCTTCTGCTTTCTCGCAGGAAAAAAAAAAAAAAAAAAAAAAAAAAAAAAAATATATATATATATATATATATATATATATATATATATATCTACCTTCTTGATTTGAACTAAATTAAATTGAATATAGTCAGCAAAAACGTGAGTTAAAATAGGCTTCTGTGGGTTGGGGCCCTAACTTTTATTTAGCATATTGTTTCTTCGGGGAAACCACATCTTACATAACAAGGAAAAGAAAGAAATAAACCATTCCAGAATATTTCCTCTTCCCTCCATGACTGACCTAACTCCTACTCCCTGCCTCCCTCCATGAGTCAGTGACCATACTACACATGCGACAAGAATTGGTGGTTCTAGAAGCACTTGACAACCAAGCTTTTGAATTTCTAACCAGAAAGAAGGTAAATCAATGTACTGCAGTTAACCTGTAAGTAGGTCAACAGAACATAATTTTCCAGCTGGCTATTGTCCTTCCATTATGTTTCCAACCAATAATCCTAAATAGGACTTTCCAGGCCACCTGGGTATTCCCTCAGGAGGCTCTCGGGGGCTGAGTGGCAGACCCTCACATCCCACCCGCAGTGAAGCTTTTCTTCTCCACAAAGTCTGTGAGTTGCTCAGAGAATGGTTTATGGTTCAGAGAAGGCTCTAGGCTGTTCTGGAATAAGATGATGGCATTGCTCAGAAATTCTCCTAAGTAGTATTTGAGTCCAGTCTTAATAAACTTCAGGCTCATGTAACTGGTCCTGTAAATTTCCCAAACTATCTGACTGAGAGAAAGTGGCATTTAATTTGAGTAACTCTTCTTCTTGACCCTGGCAACTCTCAGGTTCTCCTTCAACAAGAGCGAGAAAGACCTTGTTCGAGGAGGGGTGGGGAAGAGGATAGCAAAGGGAAAACATGTCCACGGGGAACTGTCAGCACAGGGAGAAAAGCCAACAATCCTTATTGAAGCCAGTCACTATCGTGGCCTCCTCCCCTGACATCACCACTTCTTAGCTCAAACTTAGCAGCAAATGCTAGAAAATGGACTGAGAGGACAAAACAGAAAAATTTTTTAAACTTAAAAGAGTAAAAGGAAAATGTTAGAGAATTTTGATACATTTTTAAACGGCTAAGAAAAGAAATACAAACAATTCAAGTGTATTCCAGTAAGGGCAAAATTCAGCAAAACTATCCTGCTGGACAGGAGGCCAAAGGAATATAAAGTAGCATGCAATAAATAAGATCAAACTTGTTTAAAAATTACTCAGTAGACTAAGAAGTATAATCAAAATGAGAAAGTTAAAGGAGTATAAGTGAATACTATTAGCTAAAGTTTTCAAAATGGAATCATTTTAAATCCATAAATTCAACAAAAATGTCCCACTGAAAAACAGAGTGTGAGATATGAGCAGCAATACTGAGCCTGGGACTGAGAGCCCAGCGACCTCTGCCTGGCAAAGGCAAAGACAGACAAGGAACGGAGCTGGGCTGAGCTCTCCTCCCTGGAGACTACCCCAAGGCAGGCCCTTACCCCTCAGGTAGCAAAAGTATGAGTCCAGAACTGTTGCTCCGCCACAAGCCTGAGGTCCTTCCAAAGCTCACCTCTCAGTCTCCTGTGTTAGAATAGAGGCCAGCAGCTAAAATGTTGAGGGCCAATGTGCAATCATGGCCTTACGGAGGTCCTAACACCTCCGTAGAGGAGAAGTGCCTCTGAGTAGGCCTTTGTCAGCCGTGCCTGGTCTCTGCCCTCTTCATCCCATTTCCACAAGCAGCCTAGCGTCCCTTCCTTCACTCCACAAGTCCTGGGTAAGTGGCACTTATGTGCTGGGTCCTGTGCTGGCCTGAGACGTCCCAGTGAACAGAACAGACCAGGCTCCTGTCTTCATGAGCTCACAGCCTAGCAGGGATGTCAACAGCTGAGGTGAGGCTATTTCAGCAGCACCCGGCGGAGCACCTAGCCCTCACCTTGCTGAGGGAGGGGGGTGAGCAGGGGAAGTGCCTACAGGGTTCTACCGATTCCACAGCTTGTAGGGGTAATAGGGAGAGTTTCCCCACACATCCACGCAGTTCTCCAGCACCAGCCAGACATCCCGTAATTCAGCTCAATTCTGATACCGCCTACTTGGACACACCGTCAACTTCCACAAGGGCTCAGTCCTACAAGATTGTTCCCTCCCACTTCAGATGCCAGTTGCAAGTGCAGGTGTCCCCTGTACTCAGACAGGCCACATAGTAAGGCTCCAGAGTGCCTGGGTAGCTCAGTTGTTAAGCATCTGCCTTCTGCTCGGGTTGCAATCCCAGGATCCTGGATCTAGCCTGGCATAGGGCTCGCTGTTCAGCAGGGGTTTGCTCCTTCCTCCCCCTCTTCCCCACCCTCAATTCGTACACTCTCTCTCTCTCAAATAAATAAAGTCTTTAAAATAAATAAATAAACAAATAAATAAATGTTCCAACAACCCTCTCCTCAGCTTTGATTAATGTGCTAGAGTGGCTTACAGAACTCAGAGAAACTTTTTTTCTTTTTAAGATTTGTTTATTTATGTATCTGACAGAGAGAGAGAGAGAGCATGCACAAGAAGGCAAAATAGCAGGTAGAGGAAGAAGCAGTCTCCCTGCTGAGCAGGTAGCCCAATACAAGGCTCAATGTTAGGACCCTGGGATCATGACCCGGGCCAAAGGCAGACACTTAATGACTGAGCCACCCAGGTGCCCCAAACGCAGAAAAACATTTCCTCACTAGACTAATGGTTTATTAAAAAAGGATATAACTCAGGAACAGCTCAGTGGAAGAGATGCATAAAGCAAGTATAGAAAAAGAGCCCAGAGCTTCCATACCCTCTCAGATTACACCACACTTATGGAATCTCCACCTGTTCACCAACCCAGAAATTATCCAGTCCATTCTTTTGGAATTTTATCGAAGCTTCATCACATAGACATGATTGATTAAATGATTGGTCATTGGTGATTGACTCAATCGCCAGCCCCTCTCCTCTCGCAAGAGGTCAAGTGGTAAGACTGAAGGTTCCAATCCTCTAACCACAAAATTGATTCCCTTGGCAACTAGAACCCCTCTGGTGACCCAGGGGCTTTCTAAAAGTCACCTCTTTGACATAACAAAAGACATCTTTATGGTGGTCATCACTTAGGAAATTTCTAGAATTTTAGGGAGCTCCAAGAAACTGGACAAACACCAAATACGCATTCCTTCATATAAATCACAAGGTCTGGGGGATATTGTGGGACGTGGGGGACAATATCTGATATGATAGACCTGTAAAGTGCATAGGAAGTAGCTGACTAAGGAGGGGAGAAAGAGTGTTCCAAGCCAAGAAAACAGTGTTCATGAAGGCCAAGAAAGAAGAGAAAGCATGGCACATGTTTATTTGGTGAAATGAAAAAAAAAATTAGATAGCTGAAGAGGAGGCTAGGTAGAGAAAGGCCAGGCAATGGTTTAGGCCTCTCCCCACGCCACAACATTTAAGCACAGAATAATAAGCCCTGGCCAGCCTGCTCATCTCCAGCACAACCATAGGGAAGGAAGATTAGACTCATCTTGACTAAGGGGTTGCAGGTTTAACCAAATTCTACTTTAAGAAGAATTGATTCAATAAGCAACTGGTTGATTTGGTTGCATTTCAGGACAATGGTTGCATTTCACTTGGAGACAAACAGCTAATCAAACTAAGCAGTCCACCTTCCAAATATTTGTTTTGATCTCATATGCACCAAAAGAACTTGGAGCTCTTAAGTCAAAAGAACTGGTATAAACAATTTCTAAAATCACCATCGCTGGGATACTTATAATTATTACAGATATGTTGACATATGGGAAAACATTTTTCCAGCATGAATTATGCAACAATGATTGTGGCATTAACCAGATTTACATCTCTACGGTCAACATTCTCTGTGATTCAAAATGTTCCTAATTTCTTCCTCACTTGAACTGCCTAGAACTCAGGTCCCTTGCACAGACACATCTATCCCAGCACAGATACATGTCTCACTCTCAAAGAGTGTCCCATGTCTGTTAGTTCCTTGGCAGGTAAATGTATGTTACACAATAAAATGTTTTAATAAATAAGTTTGAGAATTACTGGATTAAAACAAGATAAACATATTTTTTACAGCCTATATCCCCCAACACTCAGAACAAGACCTAGTACAAAGAGGGCACCAAATAAGTACTTGCTGAATTAGTGAATGTACAATTCCATAAAGCCATTTATTCCCATGCTCTGTGACATTTAAGAAGGGAACTGAGTGTGCAACATTCCATGGGGCTTCCCTTGGGACTAGCATTTGAAAAATCTTGCCTTAATCTCTAAATCTAGAAGCAATACTAATCATGACAAAGAAGACAAATTTCCAGAAACCAAAATGAAGAGTCAAAGGAAAGGGAGGGAAGTTACATAATCCCCAGAATTACCCTCATGTTCTTGGCCCCTGGCATTCACGCAAGAGTAGTCTTCTAATGGATTACTCTTCCCTCAGCAGGGACAATTTGGGTGATCAGGGCAAAGATGTATCTGCCAGAGAATTTCACCTCCAGATGTTAATTTCCCAGGTGTCCAGTCCAGCTCAAAAAAGGTTGCCAGGGGCAACTCTCACA
This sequence comes from Spilogale gracilis, assembly GCA_004023965.1. Classification (NCBI taxonomy): domain Eukaryota; kingdom Metazoa; phylum Chordata; class Mammalia; order Carnivora; family Mephitidae; genus Spilogale; species Spilogale gracilis. The sequence continues at coordinate 77,035 of PITA01006185.1, forward strand.
GGTCTGATTCCTCTTTGAGAACTTTGTACTACCATTTGGTAAACTATCGCTCAATAAACTTTGCTGCCCACCAAAAAAAAAAAAAAAAAAAAAAAAAAAAGTTGTCAGATCCTGCCTTCAACTCAGAAATTAAATGGATTCTAGATTCCAGATATTGGTGAGGAATGTTTATAAGAATTCTAAGAAGCTTTATGACATATGCAGAAGTAACCTGTTATGGAACCAGAAACCCTTGGTAAATTGGAATCCCTGCCTTCCCTAGTCCCACTCCCATCAGACCAGTGTTTTCAGTCTCATCCAAGACCTGAGCAAATATCATCAAGGTAGTCCAGTGGTTCTCAAACTCTATCATACATCTGAATCACCCATAGAGCCTGTTAAAATATGGATTGTTGATGGGGCGCCTGGGTGACTCAGTTGGTTAAGCGACTGCCTTCGGCTCAGGTCATGATCCCGGAGACCCAGGATCGAGTCCCACATTGGGCTCCTTGCTCTGCAGGAAGCCTGCTTCTCCCTCTCTCACTCCCCTTGCTTGTGTTCCCTCTCTGGCTGTGTTTCTCTCTGTCAAATAAGTAATAAAATCTTTAAAAAAATAAAATAAAATAAAAAACAAAATATGGATTGTTGGAACTCACCCCCAGAGTTTCTGATTCAGTAGAATTTACATTTCTGTAAAATTCTCAGGTAATGTAATGGTGCTGGTTCCTGGTTGCCTCCTCACCACTACATGTGCTACCAATTGGTTTTAGAACTGCAAGTCTGGTGTAGATACTTCTAAATATTTGTTTTTCTTCACTATTTGACTTTTATTAATTGGAATTCTACTCTAAGAAAGAACTTTTCCTTCTCCTCCAGCCATGCAGCAACATTTAGATCTAATAACTGATACATAATAGGCACTCAGTAAATAATTTGGTGACACTAATAAACAATTGTTTGTCTAATCCCTAAGATTGGCATCTACTTTGGGAATGTGTACTCTACCTCCCCTGATGAAATTGGAACCCTGTCCTTTATCCTCACTTGCACAACTGGGATCATGACCCTCTCTGCCTACCTCCAGACCTTACAGGCACCATATGTCTGAAAGCCAGACTTTTTGACTAGTGACAAGGGATATGACAGAGCACTGGTGGGATAGGCCCTTTTTGGACCATGGGATTTAGATTCCTGCCCTGCGTGGTAAAAGCCAACTCCATCATGATCCAGTCTGTCCCAACCATTCCTGGTTGATTCCTCTCCTTGCCAGGCCACTCCTGAGCTCCCCAGCAGGATGCTGGCTAAAAATTTGCAGTTATTTTTGGGACATGAGGCAGGTATCTGAACCATGTTCCAGTGATGACTTTGAAACAGACACTTGACTAGAGATCTTGAAAGTCTTCCCCATCAACCAGAATAAATAGTAATTTACTTTATTATTTTCTTTTGTACTATTTTAACCATGCTGTGAGTACACAGACCTCAATGGCTAATTTCATTCTTCCCTGCCTGTAACTCACATATGTGAAGTGTGTAGAAAAGAAAATCATATTATGCCCCTGGAAGAGCAATATATTTGGACTTTGATAGATGATGGGAAAAGTGAATTCCAAGATTAAAAATTTTTCCAAAAAATTTGGAAATAAAGTTAAAATCTGTTGTTTATCAATATCCCAAGATTTTAATATTCTCCACAACCCCACATCGCTGAAGAAGTGCAGGTAACTGCCTATGTGTAGACACCTGATAGAAGAATGACCCATCTGTGCTAAACCACAGCCTTCCCACTCCTTTTCTGGTGCAGCTTCTACCACTGTTTCCCTTGGAAACCAAAGCAGCAGCTGCCCTGCAAAAAACATTTCTTTCTCTCCTCACTCATCAGTCCGAAGGACTAGCAGCTTGTTTTCTTGCTCACTGAAAACATCTGATGTTGGAGGATGGCATGTATGTGGGGGATGATACAAAAGATATTACCACAGTGGATCAGAAATACTCATTGTTTCTTAGATGGTTTCATGTTCCTCTTCATTTTACATATTACACCATCAATTTCTTCTCTGTGTTGTAATGATTTGTGTACACAAACCTTCTCTACTAGGTCTTAGTTACTTAAAATCTAAAGAGAACATAATCTTCTGCTCAGCATTCACTATATATTAATGTTATAATAATATCATATAGTTAATGTAATAATATTATAACCCAATGACGAAAGATTCAACATCCACTGATCATTCTTGCCTGAATTACCTATTACTATAATGGCTTCTAAATATTTGTTTTTCTTCACTATTTGACTTTTATTAATTGGAATTCTACTCTAAGAAAGAACTTTTCCTTCTCCTCCATTTATTTTCTTACTTATTCATTTATAAACAAATATGGAGGGGCACCTGGGTGGCTCAGTTGGTTGAGCATCTGTCTTCGGCTCAGGTCATAATCCCAGGGTCCTGGGATGGAGTTTCACATCAGGGTCCTTGCTCAGCGGGGAGTCTGCTTCTCCCTCTCCCTTTGCCTGCTCCTCTCTCTGTCAAATAAATAAATAAAAATTTTTAAAAAATACATAGATTCATGGGTTATTATTTTATGCACGGGTTATAATCTGTTTCTACCACTCTTAAAAGTTCAAACTGTCCCAGATTTGATCAGAGGGAACCCCCTGAAGCTTGCCCCTGTCCTTTTGACCTGTCTCCATCTTGCTTCAAACACTACTTTCTATCACAAGATGTTTTAATAAAATAGTTATTCATTACAAAAAAAAGAACCAGTAATTTTCATGCAGATAAACCTGTTAGACATCACCTCAACCAGTGATCAAAGTTAATATCACAAGTAATGGTACCTCCTGATACCATACAGTGAGAAGGACACATCATCACTTTGATGGTATTTCTGCCAAAAAAATGAATAACCTCAATCTAATCATGAGGAGACATCAGAAAAATCCATTAAGGGACATTCTATAAAAGAATTGGCCTGTACTCTTCAAAAATGTCAAAGTCATAAGTGACAAAGACTAAGAAATGGTCTTGGATTAAAAGAGATTAGAGACATGATACTAAATGTAATGTGTGATCCTGGATAGGATACTAAATCAGAGGGAAAAGAGAGCTATTAAATATTATTGAGAAAATAGGAAAAATTTTAGTAAAGTTTGGAAATAATATTACATCAATGTTCATTTTCTGATTTTGATCACTGTATTATGGTCATACAAAAGAATGTTTCATTCTTAGGGATTTGCTAAGACATTGAGGTCTTAGGGGGAAAAGTATCATGTCTGCTTCTAGCTCCCAAAAGATTCAGAAGGATAAGACAAAAGTGATAACCTGGTTAGAGAGTACACAAGAAATTGGGCATCTTTTTGTGTTGCTCTTGCAACATTTCCATAATCTTGAAATTATTTCAAAAACTAAAATTACAAAAACTGAGTTGCATAAAAGTCATTTATATTTCACTACATTCTTAGAGGATTAAAGGCAATTTATAACCCTTTCTATCCAACAGGATTTTTTCAATTAACTATCTTCAGCTGAGTTCCTCTAGAAGCAGACACTGAGCCAAGTATTTGAATACAAGTAGTTGATTTGTGGGGCGCCTGGGTGGCTCAGTCCTTGGGCATCTGCCTTCGGCTCAGGTCATGATCCTCGGGTTCCAGGATTGAGCCCCACATCGGGCTCCCTGCTTAGTGGGAGGCCTGCTTCTCCCTCTCTCACTCCCCCTCCTTATGTTCCCTCTCTCGCTGTGTTTCTCTCTGTCAAATAAATAAATAAATAAATAAATAAAATCTTCAAAAACAAAAACAAGTAGTTGATTTAGAACGTGATCCTAAAAAGCATCTTCCCTTGCAAGAAATGTAAGTTCTCTAGAGGGAAAGAAGATGATTAGGATTTTGGTCAGGAACTTGGATCTACATAAAAAAGGAAGAGCACTAGAGAAGGAATAAGTGAAGACAAAACAAAAACTTCTTTTTCTGACTCTTAACTGATCTAACAAATAATAATTTGTTCAAAATAATAGTATCAGGGCACCTGGGTGGCTTAGTCGATTGAGAATCTGACTCTTGATCTTGGCTCAGGGCTTGGTCTCAAGGCTGTGAGTTTGAGCCCTGCTAAAAACAACAACAATAATAATAACAACAATGTACTTGATGATTATAACTCATGTTTAAGTAAAACGAATGACAGCAGTGATATGAAGGACAGGAGAGAGAAATTAGGAATATTTTTTTATTTTGTTATAAGGTACTTGTACTGCTAATGAAGTAGTATAGTGTTATTGGAAAGTAGACTTGGATAAGTTGTAAATATGCATTGCAAACATTAGGGCAATCACTACAAAAAGGTTTTTTTTAAAGTATAACCAATATGCTAATAAGAGAACAGAGAAAAAAATGGAATCATATAAAATGCTCAATTAAAACCATAGATGGCAGAAAAAGAATAGAAGACAAAATTAGGAACAAAGAATAAAAGCAACAAATAGAAAAGAGTAACAAATATGGTAGATATTAGTCCAACTATATCAATGACCACTTTAAACAATGATATAAACACACCAATTAAAAGACAGAGAGTCAAAGTAGATCAAAAAATAAGACTCAACCATATGCTATTTATTTTAAAAATCCACTATAAATACAAAGTAGATTAAAAGTAGAGGAATGGTAGGGGTGCCTGGGTGGCTCAGTTGGTTAAGCAACTGCCTTCGGCTCAGGTCATGATCCCGGAGACCCGGGATCGAGCCCCACATCGGGCTGCCTGCTCGGCGGGAAGCCTGCTTCTCCCTCTCTCACTCCCCCTGCTTGTGTTCCCTCTCTGGCTGTGTTTCTCTCTGTCAAATAAATAAATAAAATCTTTAAAAAAAAAAAAAAAGTAGAGGAATGGGCACCTGGGTGGCTCAGTTGGTTAAGCATCTGCCTTCATCTTGGGTCATGATCCCAGGGTCCTAGGATGGAGTCCCATATTAGGCTCCCTGCTCAGTAGAAAGTCCACTTCTCCCTCACCCATTCCCTCTGCTGTGTTCCTTCAAATAAATAAATAAAATCTTAAAAAAAAAAAAAAAAGAAGAAGAAGGGCGGTCAATGAAAGGCACACAGCAACCACTGCTCCATAGCGATTTTGCAATCTCACTGGATATATGTTGCTAATTCCAGAGACCTCTTTATTTTGTATTGCTTTTGTCACTTGTTGTCACTTGGTCTCTCTTTCTCCACGTGTGCTCAAAGAAGGGAGCAAGTGAGCACCCAGTGAGATGGCAGCCACTTAAAAGAAGTAAGAGAGGCCCCACCAGAAACTGACCATGCTGGCACCCTTATCTCAGACTTGCAGTGTCAAAATTGTGAGAAAATAAATGTCTATTGTTTAAGCCAACTGGTCTATGGTATTTTGTTATGGCAGCCCATACTGACTAAAACAGAGAGACATTGCAGAATGATAAAGGGATCAATTCACCAAGAAGATATAACAAACTTTGATGTGTATGCACCTAACAATATAGTATCAAAATACATGGATTAAAAGCTAATAGAACTGTAAGGAGAAATAGTTGAAGATATCAATAATCTCCTATCAAAAATGGGAAGATCCAGCAGGGAGAAAATATAGATGTGAAAGAAGGGATATCACTACAGATCCCATGAACATTAACAGAATAATAAAGGAATACCACAAACAATTCTATGTTTACAAATCTGATAGCTTGGATGAAAAGTACCAATTCCTTGAAAAATACGATTTGCCAAAACTCACAGAAGAAGAAATAGACAATCTATATAGGTCAATATCTATTAAAGAAATTGAATCAATGATTAATAACCTTTCAAAACTGAAAGCACCAGACCCATATGGGCTCAATGATAAGTTCTTCCCAACATTTAGGAAAGGAATTATACCATTTCTCCACAGTCTCTTTCTGAAGATAGAAGCAGAGGGAATTTTTCCTAAATCATTCTGTGACTCATAATTACTCTAATACCAAAACCAGAGAAAGACTCCAAAAGGAAAGAAAAGTATAGACTAATATCTCTCATGAACATAGATGCAAAAATCCTTGACAAAATATTAGCAAATCTAATCCAACAACCATAAAAAGAATTGCACAACACAACCAAGTGGGATTTATCCTAGGTATGCATGGTTGCTTCAACATTCAAAAAGCAATTAAAGTAATCCTTCATATCAACAGACTTTAAATAATTAGATGATCATATAAAAAGGTACAGGAAAAGCATCGACAAAATCCAATCCATTCATGATAAACATGCCAAGCAAACAGGAAATAGAAGGGAACTTGCTCAGCTTCGTAAAGAACATTTACAAAAAATCTACAGCTAACATCTCACTGTCATGAGAGGTTACAAACTAAAAACTTTCATGCTAAGATCAGGAAAAAGTCAGGGATGTCCTGTCCTCTTGTACCACCCCTTCCTACCTAATGCAGGCAGACAAGAAAAGGAAATAAAAGGTATACTGACTGAAAAGGAAGAAATATTAACTGCCTTTGCTCACAGTTGACACAATTGTCTATGCAGAAACCCTAAAATAATTGACAAAAAAGCTGGAACAATTATAGCAGGACTGCAGGAAACAAAATTAACCTATAAAGGTTCATCACTTTTCTATATACTATCAATGAACAAGTGAAATTGAAATTAAAAACACAATTCCATTTACATTAGCACCCCTGAAAATGAAATACTTAGATAGAAATCTAATGAAATATATGTAAGTTCTATATGACAAAAACTACCCAACTCTGATGAAAGAAATCAAAGAACTAAATATATGGAGAGATATTCCATGTTCATGGATAAGAAGTCTCAATATTGTCAAGATATCATTTCTTTTTTTTTTTTAATTTGACAGAGAGAGAGAGATCATAAGTAGGCAGAGAGGCAAGCGGAGAGAGAGGAGGAAGCAGACTTCCTGCTGAGCAGAGAGCCTGAGGCAGGCCTCAATCCCAGAACCCTGAGATCATGATCTGAGCCACCCAGGCACCCATCAAGATATCATTTCTTACCAACTTAGTTTACAGATTCAATACAACACCAATTAAAATATAAGCAAGTTATTTTGTGACTACTGGCAAATTCACTCTATATGAGGCAATAGTGCCAGACTAGCCAATACAATGTTGAAGAATAAAATCAGAGGACTCACACCACTTGATTTCAACAATGACTATAATGTTACACTAATCAAGACAGCATAGAATTGGCAAAAACAAACAAACAAACAGAGACACACACAAATAGATCACAGTACAGAATATAGAATCCAGAAATAGACCCTCATAAATATAGTCAACTGATCTTTGATGAAGGAGCAAAAGCAATACAAGCTATCATAAAAAGATAGTCTCCTTTTCAATGACTGGCACTACAACAATGAGACATCTGCATGCAAAAAAGAAAAAAAATCTAGGCACAGATCTTATAGTTTCACAAAAATCAACTCAGAATGGATCATAGACCTAAATGTAAAAGCAAAACTGTAAAATTCCTAGAAAAAAGCATGGAAGAAACTCTAAGTGTCCTTGGGTATGGTGATGACTAATTTGATTCAACACCAAAGGCACAAGCCATGAAATAAATAATTGATAAGCTGGATTTCATCAAAATTTAAAACCTTGGAGCACCTGGGTGCCTAGATCAGTTGGGTATCTGACTCTTGATTTCAACTCAAGTCATGATCTTCAGGGTTGTGAAATCAAGCCCAGCATTGGGCTTCATGCTGAGTGTGGAGCCTGCTTAAGATTCTCTCTCTCCCTCTCCCTCTGCCCTGCTTCCCCCTGCCCTAGCCCCTTGAGCCTATGTGCAAATGCTCACTCTCTTTCTCTTAAAAAAAATTTTTTTAAAACCTCTGCTCTGGGGTACCTGGGTGGGTCAGTCAGTTAAGCATCTACCTTTGACTCAGGTCATGATCCCTGGGTCCCAGGATCAAGTCCCACATTGGACATCCTCCTCAGTGGGGAGTCTCCTTCTCTCTCTACCCCTTTTCCCTGCTTGTGCTCTGTCTCTCTCACTCTTTCTCTCACTCTTTCTCTCTCTCTCTCATGCCCTCTCTCTCAAATAAATAAATAAAGCTTTCAAAAAATGTTTTTTTAAAAATTAACCTTGCGGGGTGCCTGGGTGGCCCAGAGGGTTAAGCCTCTGCCTTCGGCTCAGGTCATGATCTCAGGGTCCTGGGATCGAGTCCCACATTGGGCTCTCTGCTCAGTGGGGAGCCTGCTTCCCTCTCATTCTCTGCCTGCCTCTCTGCCTATTTGTGATCTCTCTCTCTGTCAAATGAATGGGTGAAATCTTTAAAAAAAAAAAAATTAACCTCGCTGGGGGCACCTGGGTGGCTCAATCATTAAGCATCTGCCTTCAGTTCAGGTAATGATTCCAAGAGTCCCAGGATCGAGTCCAGTATCAGGCTACCTGCTCAGCAGAAAGCCTGCTTCTCCCTCTCTCACTCCCCCTGCCTGTGTTCCCTCTCTTGCTGTGCTTCTCTCTGTCAAATAAATAAATGAAATCTTAAAAAATAATAAATTAATTAAAATAAAATAATTAACCTTTGCCCTACTAAAAACACTATCAAAATGATGAGAAGAAAAGACACAGACTAGAAGAAAAAATTTGCATAAGACATATCTGATAAAGGATTGCTGCCCAAAATATACAAGGAACTCTTAAAACTCAACAATAAGGACAAAAATAACCCAGTTTTTAAAGGACCAAACAACAGGTACATGAAAAGATGCTCAACATCATTAATCATCAAAGAAATGCAAATCAAAGACACAATGAGATAGCACCTCACATCTGTTAGGATGGCTATTATCAAAAAGTCAAGATATTCGTGCTGGTGAGGATGAGAAGTAAAAGAAACTTTAGTGCACTATGGGTGGGAATGTAAATTGGTGCAACCACTATGGTAAACAGTATGGAGCATCCTCAAAAAGTAAAAATAGAACTACTACATAATCGAGCAAGATATCCAAAGGAAATGAAATTACTATCTCAAAGACATATCTGCACTCTTGTATTCATTGCAGCATTATTCACAATAGCCAGACATGAAAGCAACCTAAGTGTCCATCAATGAGTAAATAGCTTAAACACACACACATACACCCACAATGGAATATTATTCGGCCATTAAAAAAGAAGGAAATCCTCACTTGAGATAACATGGATGAACCTAGAGAGCATTAGGCTAAATGAAGTAAGTCAGAGAAAGACAAATACTGTTTGATATCACTTTTAGGTAGGATCTAAAAGAACAAACCCATAGAAACAGAGTAGATTGGTACTCGCCAGATGCAAGGGTGGGGCAAATGGGTAAAAATGTACAAAGGATACAAACTTCCAGTTATAAGATGAAACTTAAAAGTTTTCACCACCATAACAACAAAAGTTACCATGTGATGTGATAGATATGTACATGTTTTTCTGGTAATGATTTTACAACACATACATATCAAATCATCAAGTTGTACAGCTTAAACTTACACAATGTTACATGATAATTATATCTCAAGAAAACTGGGAAACATTTTTTTAAATTTCTTAAATGGGGCCAAAGACCTTAACAGACACCTCCCCAAAGAAGATATTCAGATCGCAAATAAATGGAAAATAGTTTGAGGTGTCTTACAAAACTCACATGCTCTTACTATATTGTACTCCTTGGTAATTACCCAAAAGAGTTGAAAATGTATGACCCAAAAACCTATGCACAAATGTCTGCCCCAACTTCATTCATAAATGCCAGAACTAGGCAGCCACAATGGCCCCTAGTAGGTGAACGGATAAATAAACTGTGATACATCCAGACTATGACATATTATTCAGTGCTAAAAGGACATGAGTTATCATACCATGAAAAGACATGGAAGAATCTTAAGTGCACCACTAAGTGAAAGAAGTCATTCTAAAAAAGCTATACACTGTATGATTCCAATTATACAATGTTCTGGAGAAGGAAAAACTATAGAGAAAATAAAAAGATCAGTCTTTGCCAGGGGTGTGGGAAAGAGGGATGACTAGATAGAGCATAGAAGATTTTTAGGGCGATGAAACTACTCTGTATAATGCTTTAATGACAGATACATGTCATTATACATTTGTCCAAACCCATAGAAGGTACAAGAGTAAAAGTGAATCCTAAGGTAAACTAAGGTAATAATAATGTATCAATATTGGTTTATCAACTGTAACAAGTGTGACACTGGTGGAAGATGTTGAAAATGGGGGAGGTTATGTGTGTGGGGGTAGAAGATATATGGGAAATTTGTGTATCTTCTGCTCAATTTTGCTGTGAACCTAAAACTGTTCTAAAAAATTAATTAATCATTTGATTAATTAAAATAAAATAAAAAATAAAATCTATTTAAAAGGAAAAGGAAATCACATTTTTTAAGCTGAATGGAGATTGTTACAAAGCATTTCTGCCCCTCTGAAAACTAATAAGAATCCACATAACTCTAGAAAGTATATCCTACATAATGAGTTCTCAAGTTGGAATCCACGACCAAACTACACAAAAAGTGTGTGTGTGCGTGTGTGTGTGTGTGTGTGTGTGTGTGTGTATGTTCATATATATGTGCATCTTTCCCTCTTGGAAAAATTCCAAAATTTTCATGCTTAATCACTTAATGCTTAATCACCCATCCCCTTCCCAAATTCTTAAGGATCTCTGCCTACGACAGCTCTGAGTTCATGCTTCTGACACCTTCATCTTTTCCCCAGTGGCTGATACAGACAGAAAACAATGCAGTCACAAAGTCTTTCACCCACCTCACACAGGATATCAGCCTGTAGGTTGTCTGCCACACCCACAAGTCAACTGATTATCCCCAACAGAAAATCAGTTCATATCCTCTCACTAGTGCTCTCCATCTAGAAATGGCCCCCACAGAGGAATATGACACTTAAGGGCATCATCTTCACAGTCTCATTCATATACAGCCTGCTGGACATTTTTCTCCCTGGAGAAAAGAGGAAGCAGAGAAAAATGTATAGCATATTCTCTTAATTATCAATATTGTTACAGTTATCCCTGTCTCTCCTTAAAATGCTTGACTTTTGACTTTTCCATCTGAGGTCTAACCTAAAACTATTTTTTTAACCAATATATTTCAATATGCTTGTATGGTTTCCTCTTCTTGATATAAAGTAAATATGTATTAAAGAAAATTCTGAGGCAAAATCTCTGGTCTGTCCCACTTCCTGTCTTGGAGTGGGCATCCACCTCTCTCCCTAGTGTGTGTCACCAACCCTCCTAACCCCACAGCTCTGGGTCAACAATTCCATCATTTGTTTTTCTATATAGATTTGAAATTTCATTTATCTTGTTACCTCTCCATTCTTTTCATGCCTCCTCATTTGACCAGTACCCAAATCTTCTCAATTTTCCCACAACAACAATTCTCACATCTGATGATGAATTCCTTTCTCTTAGACCTGGCCTGGCCCAGAACACTCAACCAAAAAATGCTGACATTCGCCACCCCCATTAGTTTATCCTATCACCTGTCCCAACAATAATGATATTCCTCTTTTACTGAAAAATAAAATATTACGTCATTCTGTGTAATTCAATGGGATGTGGGAAATTTAACACAATTCTGAGAAACAAGCCTTATCTTCCTTTTCAAAAGAGATGGATACTGAAGCTCCCTACACACAAAAAAAATTAAGTTATTAGGGCCACCAGAGATAAGATGATTAGAAAAAGGGATGTGAAGAATTCTATTGAGGCCCCTTCATGAGTTCCCTTAGGTCCTGGCTTCATATTAATGTACCGCAGGGGATCTGATTGGACCCCAGAATGTCTGTCAGTTAACAACCGTCCAATAGAGATACATTTAGACAGACAAGGCAGAGAGCTTGGTGAAGACCTAACACAGTCAAGAAGTCCACTTGATTTTGATTTGGGATAGGCTTCTAACACACTGGCAAGCCCTCTGTCGACCTTGGCAAGTGGTCTATAAGTGAGGCGTTAGAGCTATTTCATTTTATTTTAAAACTTGACAAAAATGGTACCGTCTTCTCTATATACTCTCATTGGCTAATTAAAGGGCTTATGTCTTTGTTGAAATTATCCCAACCCCATGAGTTTGTGGTGTTTGCTCCTGCTGATCAGAGCTTCTGGTTGGCAGTTACATACATTTTCAATTAATAAAAGATTAGGGAACAAATCAAGCACATTTAGTAAGAATAGCTTTAGAGGGGAAAAATTTTTTTTTCAAAAATAAAATTTCACAGAGTCCTTGAAGAGGTGGAATTACTGCTCTCGATTACTGCTAGCGATTTTATGTGCTAATCCTTTTCAATATCAGCTTTATAACAAGTACAACCATTCCAGCTCCCTTTTACCTGGCCAGGCATTGGGAGGTCCTAATCCCTCTGCAGTGGCTGGTGTTGCCAGCTAGCACTGCTGGCCTATGGTGTCAGCCCTCGTGGCTGCAGCACCCAGCCATCTGTCTCTGCTACCAGACCTCAATACAATAGCCAAACTTGTGACCCAAGGAGATGGTGAAAATGGGAGTTCACGAAATCTACTGCTACCTGTTCCATTAAATGAAAGCCAAACCAGTAGACTATTTAGTTACAAGTTTACACACAAGTTATCTAGGACCAAGAAATAAAGTTAGCTATAATGTGAACTGTAATGTGGAAACACAAAAAGCATGTCATATACATAAGAAAAGTCACATACTTAAAAACAGACAAACTAATCACCCAGGACATGAGTTGCCAGTCACAAATTACGAAGTTCAAAATTGTCTTCGTAATTAAATATTTATTCAATACAAAAATTATCTTTTGAAAGAACACAAGGTATGGGGTGTATCGAGATGATCAGGACACAATTCTTGCTCTCCAAGTGCCTACAATCTAGATAAAGAATGACTGAGGGCAGGGGCTTCTGGGTGGCTCAATCGGTTGAGCATCTGCCTTTGGCTTAGGTCATGATGGGAGGTCCTGGAACTGAGCCCGCAGGGAGCCTGCTTCTGTTTCTTGTTCTCCCTCTCCTGTCTCTCTGCTAAATAAATATATAAAATCTTAAAACAAAAACAAAAACAGAATGCTTGAGTACAACTGACACTTGAATGACACTGGCTTGAACTGCACAGTTCCACTTAGATGAGTATTTTTTTATAAATATGGTGTCATACTGTAAATGTATTTCCACTTCCTTATGATTATATTAACATTTTCTTTTCTCTAGCTTACTTAATGTAAGAATACAGTATATAATATGTGTATACCACACAAAATATGTATTAATGAACTGTTTATGTTATAGCTAAGGCTTCTGGTCAATAGTAAGCTATTAATAGGTTTTGGGGGAGTCAAAAGTTATGCTCGTAATTTTTACTGTGTTGGGAGTCAGTGCGCAGTGTTGTTCAAGAGTCAATTGTATATGAAATGAACATCTGGCAAAGTGACCAAAACCGAGTTTTTCCTAAGAAGTACTACGACAGTATCAATGGTTTCAAAGAAAGGAAAAGTTTTATCAGATCTCATGAGAGGAGCTGGGGTTTAAGAAATAAAACCAAGAGAGCTAGGGAGAGCATAGTGAGTGAAAGGAAGAGCAAAGACAAAGGTGTGACTCCCAGGAAGCAAGCCCAGGTGTTCTGGAAACAATGCGTCATTTGGTTCCATTGGATATACAATGAGCAAGGAGTGAAAAAGGAAAGTGGAGAGGAATTTGGGACCCGCCTTATAGAAGCGGGAACTATGGCATTAAAGGGTATGTACTCTCAGGGCCACAGCACATGTGTTCAAATCCCCAGTCTGCCTCCCAGTAGGTTTGTGATTTTAAGTATAACTTCTCTATACCTCAGTTTTTTAAGCTATAAATGGGGACAATAATAGTGCCTGCCTCAGACAGTTGTGAGAATGAAATAAGTTAATGTGTGTATTTAGAGCAATGCATGGTACATAGCAAATGCAACATGAGTTACAGTTGCCGCTTTATTACCATTGAGGGTCTGAGATTCCAGAGTTAAGTGTCTTCACTCAATTAGGACAAAGAGCTGGGAAAGCTTCTCTGAGGTCACAAGTGACAAGATTCAAACTGGATTTTAAGAAGTTGGTAAGCTGTAAGGGATGAAATTAAATGGGGGGGGGTGGAGAGGTGGGGGTGAGAAGTGAACACAGTGCAAGTAATGGGCTCTGGGCTATAAAATAGGGACCTATCTCTCCCCCTGAAGATAAATGTGATGGTTTTGAGGGGGATTCCAGAGCATATGGATGGATGGCTTCCTTCAGATTCTTCCTCCCCATTCAAAACACCTGATTAAAATGTAGAGGAAGGTGCAAAGGATTTAATACCTAGAAGCTCTACCAGCCTGAACCAAAAGGGGGACAGCAACTCGATATGTGCAAAGGAAATCTGACCTCTAAAAGTTTCTGGTTCTCCTTCTGTATCCTGAAGTAAGACTAAGACTAAAAGGAAACTAACAGTCTTATTTAAAAGGACACACAACGGACGCCTGGGTAGCTCAGTCAGTTAGGCGTCCAACTCTTGATTTTGGCTCAGGTCCTAATTTCAGGGTCATGGGCTTGGGCCCCGACTTCCTTCCCTCCCCCTGCCCCCTTTCCTCCCACCTCCCTACCTGCCCCCCTCAAGCCCTGAGTCAAGCTCTTGCTCAGCACAGAATCTACTGGAGATTCTCTCTCTCCTTCACCCTCTGTCCCTCACCCCACACTCTAAACAAATAAATAAAATCTTTAAAAAATAAAAGGACACTCAATTCTTCATAAGCAAAGACAGACACCTTCCTTTTTGGAAGGTGCTGACGATTGTTAAAAGTCCCTTTCTATGGGCCTGTCCCCAAACCCAGGTGCTTACTATGTGTTACTTCCATGAGATAAAACAATGGTGATCCTTATTAAAATGCAAAGAGATCCCTTTTCCTATCCAAATGTAGTATCTCAACAAGAGTAATTTATTCAATTAACAATAAGCTAATTACTAATGAGTCTCCACAGGACAGTTAGGTTTGGCTGGGAGCATGGAAGAGAACATGATCTAGAACTCTGAATGAGAGAGTGGCCATGAGTTGGCGACAAAAAAAAGTACATGGGTGGGGAAGGAGTAGGAACAGAGGCCACGTGCAAGAAGGAAGCAGATATGGAAAGAGGAGTAAAGGGGTGTAGGGAACACACTTGCCAATCTCAAAATCTTGAAAATCAGCCCAGGCCATGTATTTTTGTTGTTTGTTTGTTTTTTGCTTTTAAGATTTTATTTATTTATTTGACAGAGAGAGAGAGAGAGATCACAAGTAGGCAGAGAAACAGGCAGAGAGAGAGGAGGAAGCAGGCTCCCTCCTGAGCAGAGAGCCCGATGCGGGCCTTAATCCCAGGACCCTGAGATCATGACCTGTGCTGAAGGCAGAGGCTTTAACCCACTGAGCCACCCAGGCGCCCGCAGGCCATGTTTAACAAAGCCAATATCTGCCACCTAAACTGTACAACCTTGCTCCTCACTGCCGCCTGACTTAACTGCTCTCTCCTTTTAACTACATGTACACCCCCATCAGGGACCTCTATTCACTCATTTCCCCTAAGAAAAAGGAAAGAGAGAGAGAAAGAAAGAGAGTAATGAACCCATTTACAGTTTTAATTGTCTATAGTTCAGTTGATGTGAAGTGTGTAGATGTCTCTCCATTGGCCTCAGATGCCACTAAAATTTTAGAACTCTGGGCTTGTCTATGTTTCACGAAAAACAGTGAAAGTCTAGATGGCTAGAAAGAGTCAAAAACCAAGTGTAGAACAGAGAAATTACTTTAAGTTGAGTTATAGAAGTATTCATTGTTAACGATTCCAGGAATTAAATTAAAAGAGCTTCACTCTGGTCCTTATATGGACAGCAGTGCCACAGACCTCTTTGGGGACTGCAGCAAATGTCTTTCCTTCCAGCCAATAGGTGACCATTCCCCTTTTACCTTGGGGAGGAAAAACACAAATGTTTAATTAGGGCAGAAACAGCCACCTCAGCCAGAAAAGAAGCCATCCAGTGATAGACTGACCAACTCATTGGACATGACAGAGCACATCTTCAGCCAGCCCAGAAACCCTGGAGTCCCTAGGGACTGGCATCCCCAAGAAACTGCTCTTTAATTGGTTCCCCACATTGCTGTGGAGAGCTCACCCTGCATTCAGGGCATAAACGACTGCTTCGTGGGAGCCATGACACGCTGGCTGACTAATGAGTCACAGTCACCCGCACACACTCACTGATACTGCCATGGCTAACAAATCCCCTGTTTGCTGCCAGCCCAGGAGGAGACAGATGGACTTGAGCTCTGCAGCTGCTTGGCCCTTCCAGCCCAGCTAAAAGAAGATGATGACCCAGTAACTCTGAAGACTGACATCTTCTTTTTAGGACAGTCACAAAGCAGGCGGTATCCCCATGTGAAAAATTGGTGCCCTTCCCTCAACTGTGGATCAATAACACCCTCCCAGCCAAGGGATCAGAGTCCTAGCCTCTCATTTACATGGAAACTGGTCTTCAGAAGCTTTCATTCAAGATTCACATTGATAGACTCTGCAAAAGAAATGTTATCTGCCAATATTTGCTGATCAAATCCAACTGAATTAATCAAGTGAAACATGCATGTAGGCAGTGCTCTGTGCAAAAGAAATTTCAGAGTTAAGCCACAGGAGTGGGTTGCTTTTCCTTGGGCTTTTCTATATGAGTTACCATGACACTCCCTCTGAACATATTCATAGTTTAACTACACAAAAATACCACAGAAACTATTTGGACAATGTCTGGAGGGAACCGCCCACAAATAATGCACGTATATCTCACATTATTTTATAACTGGTGAAATTGGCTTCAGGCAGAACTCATTGATTTAGTGATTTACTAAGTCATATAATCATTATTCCTGTGACTTTCTCTCTGGGGAGCTGAGCACAGTGAAGTGTCCCAGGTCCACCAGAGCTGGTGTGAACAGATAAAGAATCAGGCTCTGATGAAGTAAAGACAGTGGTATCCCTTCCCCAGGCTCATCTCCCCCATGGATGGAGTCAAGGACTGTGTGACTGAAAATCTCTCTCCCCTTAAGTTAGCCCCACCTTCTGCCACAGTTATATATGGTATAACCATATCTAAACTTATAATTTCAATTACCTTAATACAATTAATTTCATTGCCTTTCCTAGGAATCAACTCTCTTTTAAAATAAAACACTCCTTAGAAGGGGAGTATCCTGGGAGTATCTCAGTGGAAATGAGTTCATGAGCAGACTTTTTCTATTATAAAGAGGAACCCCAGGCAATAGGAGAGGAGTGAGTCCAATGGCTAGCAAAGAAAAGGATGCTGAAATCAGAGGAAAGAATCGGGAAAGAAAATGTGGGGAAAACCAGACATACTTTGCCTATTTCATAATTTTGCCAAATATAACTCACCTTACTCAATTTAACCCCCAAGAAGGAGTGTCCCAAAAAGGGTCTGATAAGCTCATAATGGTCAGGAATGAAGAAAACATCTATTTTATGAGCCAAAAGAAACATGTGTGGTCTTTAAGCAGATACTCAATCTAAAAATCTACATAGGTTAATATCTTAATCAAAAGCCAAAGTATTTCTAAGTTTGTTTGGGACTTTTTCCCCTGTGGCAGGGACAGCATGTGCAACGTTGCAAATTCTACCAGTGAGTTTACCAAGGGCAGTGACTGGGTTTTAATGACTAGTTTCCTTCCAATGCTCCTCTTATCTGCATGTCTCCCCTGATACAGGTAGCTAGGAGCTACCTTCACTTGAAAACTCCCACAGCACACCAGTATATAGTCTCCAGTTTGTTCCTGGGCTTGGTATGTACCTGAATGACAGTGGATTTTCAGAGGTGAAGGACAGAAGAGGAAGGAACACAGTTATATAAACCCAGTCAACATTCCCTGCTTTTGTTTTGCCCTGAAAAATCAAGCAACTTCAAAGCATGACCAAGGAAATTCAACTCCAAAAATCACCCACTGAAGAGGTGCCTCAGGTCGCACTCTAGCAAACATCCTCAAGTGCTTCACATAATATCCTACACCTGATTAGTTTTGCCCATAGTAGTTATGTGGCAGCAGCTACTGACCTAGGAAAACTTTGCCTATTCCAGAGAAAAGTCAATGTCTACTCTTTTTGGACACTTATCTAGGAATATCTGCCCTTTTCTCATCATATACCTCCCTTCAGCCACCAGCTTTGACTGAGGTAGCTGGTCAGGGCAAGAATAAAGATCAAATACCCTAAAAACTCCACACTCACATCTAACCATTCCTTACATCCAAAATGGTGAGAATTTCCCTTATCAGGTGCATCCTAAGTCATGATTTTTTTGTCATAACCTATGCTATTATTGAGTGGACATTTTTCTTTAAATAGATTCATTCAATTGTTTTAATGAAGAAGAGTAGCAAGATTTATAGAGTTAAAAGCATCCAAGTACCAAAACCTTTCTCTTTGACCTAATCAGAAGGGCACAAGAGAACTAAAAGTAAGTTCCTCATCTAAAATCACCTAGTAGAATCACACCACCTAGTAGAATGACCTCGCATTTGGAGGTGAGAGGTTCGAAGGAAAGCCCAAGCATCCTCTCTCATACCTTTACACACACACACACACACACACACACACACACACCACCTTCTGCACACATATCACCAAAGAGGAGCTCTGACTTAGGTGCTCCAAACTGGGCCATAGCAGTCAGTAGAGTTTGGGGATGGAAAGTGCCTGCTCTTCTAGATCTCTCACAGGTTACTCCCCCCGCCCCACCTTCTCTTCACTGTATGGAGTGGTCAGATAGGCCATAGGCTGCCCCCCACTTATCAGGGCCCACACTTACCCTTGGTCCTCATAAACAAACAAAACAAACAAACAAACAAAAAACAGGGAGAACCTAGAGAAGCCATGGAGAGAACACTGATGCCAAATTGAGCTAGGTTTTACAAAATAGGATTCTGTTCTCCATTATACTCTTTTTGGATCTTCTCTTACTTAGAGTCAGAATCCTGGACTGGGGGAAAAGGTCCAAGGGCATCACATTATGCCCTTCCACGTCTAAACCTTGAGTCATGGGACAAAGGAGTCCTGCTGGCTCGGAAATGGTCCCTCTCAGTCAGTAGGATCTAGATATCTATACATCACTGTTTTCCTCTGACACAGTCAACCCTAAACAAACCCTGATAACAAGTTATAATACTGAGTGGCCCCAACACATTTTTTAAAAGATTTTATTTATTTATTTTTGAGAGAGAGAAAAAGTGAGCAAGACCACAAGTGGGGGGTGGGCAGGAGGAGAAGCAGACTCCTCCCTGAGCAGGGAGCCTGATGGGGGACTCAGTCCCAGGACCCTGAGATTATGAACTGAGCTGAAAGCAGACACTTAACTGACTGAGCCACCCAGGTGCCTCCAACTCATGTTTTTTTATTACCCTTTTATTACCCTTTCATTAAGCTGGAAGAGAAGCAAAATTTGGATAATGCCAACCAGAATAATTGGTCCCTGAATAATTGTGTTAATTGTACAACCAAATCATGAATGAACAAAAATAATGAAAAGTGTATTACTTTCCATAAAGCAGATAATAAACTTGAAACAGCACTTACTGTTCCTTATTTTTACATTAAAATTCTCTTTTGAAGTTCCATAACAAATGTACAAAATATTAATAATTATTATCTCTTTTTGGCACTCCATTCAAGATTTTAATAGCATCTCTAAGAGGTAAACAGACTTTCCCCCCATTTTATACATTAGGTACCTGAGGCTAAGAATGTTAAATGCATGCCCAAGAGAACAAGATCCAAAAGCCAATGCATTAAAAACTTCAATAATGTCCTCCTAAATCCTAAATTACCACCCCATAAAGATAAGTCATGAGAGGTAGAAAATGAGTAGCTTAAATGCTTCTGTCTACATAGAGCAGAGAATACATTTTCCTAAAAGGAAGGCTTTATTGTGAGCTTTTACTAACCCAGTAGAGGATTGAAAAGAAGGCTTTTAGTAGAATTCTAATATTTTGCCTCTGAGTCTTTTACTTTTAAAGAGCCTCCTTTAACAAAGAAAAGTGGTTTGGAAAAGAACATAGGCCCCTGAGTGTTTTTTGTTTTGTTTTGTTTTGTTTTGTTTTGTTTTGTTTTGTTTTTAAGAAACTGAAATACCTGGGCGATACTGCATCACAACATTCCCAATGGAAATTTTCCAACTGGTGTTTGACTTTTTACCAAGTTGACCTTAACAAAACTTCCCCTCAGCTTGATTAAACTTTAGATAGTCTTCCTCCTGACCTCCCTTTTCTTAAAGTATTTACTTTAGAAACTTGTAATTGTAAATTCTTTCGCTAAGAGGATGTACATCTTCTCCCAGCC
Organism: Spilogale gracilis; assembly: GCA_004023965.1. Classification (NCBI taxonomy): domain Eukaryota; kingdom Metazoa; phylum Chordata; class Mammalia; order Carnivora; family Mephitidae; genus Spilogale; species Spilogale gracilis. The sequence goes on from PITA01006185.1 coordinate 97,382, forward strand.
TCTTGCCACTTACACAACCCAGGAAAGTCTTTCTCAAGGACCTGGGAGCCATTCGTTTGAAATGTAATCATCCAGAAACCCCTATCTCTCAGTCTTTGTAGGAGAGTAGAAACCTAACTTCCTTGAACACCAATCAGCAAACACCATCACATTGAACCAGTCTTCCTCCAACACCCTCAATCTTCCTACATTAACTCATCCCAGCACGAAAAAACTCTTCCCTTTTGTTTCAGCAGAGTTGAGTTCAATCGCTCTCCACTATTGCAATAGTCTCAAATAAGGGTTTTTTTGACACTTTGACAAATTTTCCTTGACACTTTTAATTCTCAATAACCTATGACCAACACATTGTTTCACTGGCAATGACTTTGTACTTGTAGTGACTCAGGGACTGCAGGTTCTCTTATAAGATGAGGAGCTAGAACTGAGTGCTTGGGGCTTATTACAGTACTAAACATTAAAGACCCCTGTCTTCTACTTTCCTGTGACCACGTGTTGTGGAAAGTGTAAAGAAATCATCCCAACATAGACCAAAAGCACCAGACATTCACCCTATCCCACCCCTATCACCAGAACTACTTTCTACCCACTGGAGGTTCACTTGGGTTGCTATGCAAATGCCCTCTGCGCTGAACTCAAATATAACATATCTAGAATGTATAGGACCCCGATACCTTTAAAACCATAAAAAAACATACAGCTCACAATCAGCTCACTAAAACAACTTATATTTCACAAAATTTCCATCCAACTTGCATTGTCTTCTGTACAGCACCCTAGTTACATTCTCCACCCCCCAAGTCCCACCCATTAAGATGTACTGGTTCTCATCTGCACAGTCGTGACATCATTATCCTGAATTGGACCCACTTAGATTTCACATGGAAAGTTAAAATGAAAGAGTTTAAAGAGTTGGTTTTTTGTTTTGTTTTGTTTTGCTTTTTTTTTTGGAAGCAGCAGGCAAAGGAATTACCACATAACCTGGTATGTAGGAAAACACACTAACTAGTCCTTTGGAAAATGTGCCAATGGGTACATCTAACTTTGACTGGTTGACTCCATTCAAGAGGTAGTGTTCACAGTTGTCTCCAAACAGACAAGGTCTAGGCATTTTGGTCTCAATAACTCCATCAACCACTGGTTCTGGTTGGAGAAAATGTGTGGATTTAAAACCATAAGCCTATGAATCAAGTTGTAAGTCTAAGGTCAGAAAACATGAAGGTACCACTTAACGTTATCTACTATGTCAAATGCTTTGCATACTCATTTTATTTGACCTTAACCTTGAGAGGTAAGCATGTGATTTAACGTTGAAAGGTAAACACTATCATCCCCATTTTAGGTCACACAGCTAGAAAAGGTTAGAGTTAAGATTCAAACTAGTGTCTGTTTAATTCTAAAGCCTATTTCTTTCCATTGTACAATACTACACCTAATTTGGGGTCGGGGTGGGGATTCATCAGATTTCATTCTTGCTCTTTTGTTCCTGTAAGAAATGCAGGGGCATTTGGGTTGCCCAGTTGGTTAAGCATCCGACCCTTGATCTCAGCTCAGATCTTGATCTCAGGTCATGAGTTCAAGCCCCATGTTAAAAAAGAAGAGAAAAAAAAAGAAAGAAAGAAAGAAAGAAAGAGAAAGGGAGCATGAGAGAGAGAAAGATGGATAGAATGAAAAGACAAGAAGACTGAGGACAAAACTCTGAAGCTAAGAGAAGAGATGAAATAAGTGAAGACCTAGGGAAGGGGCACTCAGAAAAGTGGAAATAAGGAAATGCAAGTTGTACGCCAGGAAAGGAGAAAGATGGTGGCAATGGTCAATAGAGTTACAAGCCTCAACCAGATCAAGTGAAGTGAGAAGTGGATAACGCTATAGGGCAAAGAATAATTTAAATGGGTTGAGGGTTCCAGAAAGTTGGAGATGGTAGAAAGAGTAAATGTAGATGTCTCTAAGGAATCCAGTGTTATAATAATAATGGCTAATATTTATAGAGTGCTTACTGGAACCCAGGCATCATTTACATATAGTACCTCACTTAATCCTTATAGCAATTGAGGATCTCCATTTGATGGATAAGGAAAAGGAAGCAAAAGGAAGTGAAGGAACGAACCTAAAACCTCAAATCTAGTAGGTAACAACATCAGGATTTGAATCCAGGTAATCTGATTTCAGACCCCAAATATCTAATCCTCAAGCTAAATTTTTTCCCTTCATAGAAGAAAAAAGTCAAGACTAAAGTAAAGAGGGGTGTTAAGAGAAGTTTCCTATACATGTTTGAAGTTTAGTATGTTTTTATACTGAGAAAATAAATTGGTGAAGAAAATCTATAGATCCTAGAAAGAAAAGAAATCAATGGCAAAAGTTCCCATTGGAAGAAGGCAGGATCAGAAGCAGTTCCTTATCTATTATTAATCCCTAAGTGCTTGGTGAATGCTTACATGTCAGACTCTGCTTGGCATTAGGGCCTTAGTGGTGAACTACAGAGGTGAGAGTCCCACCCCAGGAAGCTTCCAGTCTAGCAGTACAGACACAGGTCAAAAACAAGAAAACAGACCAACACCATAAACCATAGTATATGTGATGAAAGAAGCAAATGGGATGCTGGGACAGAAAACAACCTCCCACAGATAGTGACATTTATATTTTTTAAGATTTTATTTATTTATTTGACAGAGAGAGAGAGTGGAAGCACAAGCAGAGGGAGCAGCAGACAGAGGGAGAAGCAGGCTCCTCGCTAAGCAGGGAGCTCGATGTGGGACTCGATCCCAGAACCCTGGGATCATGACCTGAGCCAAGGGTGGACACTTAACCTACTGAAGCCACCCATGCATCCCCAGATAGTGACATTCAAACTGAAACTGAACTATGGGAAAAAGGCAGACTTGTAAAGGTTGGAGGGTAGGGGTCAAGATGGAAAACATGGGCGAGAACAGAATAAGGTGCCACACAAGAGGTAAGGAAATCACCTCGGTGGCTTTTAAAAAACTGTTGGCCAGGAAATCAGAATGTCTGATCAGAGAGAGTAATGGCATCATCACATTTATATTTTTAAACAATTAAGGAAAATAATAGGGCAGGGGAAGGAATCAGCTTTATAAGGATAAAAGGTCAGCTCTTTTTTAAAACAGGAAAGAAGGAAAGAAATACTTTTATAGACAAGTTTAAAGGTGAAAGGGAGAGTTCACCCTAAGGTGTCTTTGAAAAAGGAAAGACCTAGTCCTACTGCAGTGGTTAAAGGGCATGGGATGGGGCTCAAAGGAGAGATGGTAGGTCAGAAACACCCACCAAAAGGAATTTGGAAAGGAAGACAGCTGGAAAAATAAAAGACCTAGAGGGTAGCACTGGAAACCTCAGAAGATGCAGGACACCAGCTCTTTCAGTGGAGATGCCATCATTGGGCAAGATTATGCAAGAGTCTCCACTGTGCAGAAGAGACATGAACTGTAGAGCAAGTGCAGAGGAAAACCCAGGTAGTTGAGAATTCTCAATAAGATACCATTATAGAGATTAACCACAGATCCAAGGCTGGGTCAGAAAGTAAGCCAGGAGGGGCGCCTGGGTGGCTCAGTTGGTTGGGCGACTGCCTTCGGCTCAGGTCATGATCCCGGAGACCCGGGATTGAGTCCCACATCGGGCTTCACTGCTCGGCGGGAAGCCTGCTTCTCCCTCTCTCACTCCCCTTGCTTGTGTTCCCTCTCTGGCTGTGTGTCTCTCTGTCAAATAAATAAAATCTTTAAAAAAAAAAAAAAAAAAAAAAAAAAGAAAGTAAGCCAGGAAAGCTAGTTAGATTGGAACAGTTAAACGGGAGCCTTAATGCAGCTGAAGAACAAACAGATTTAGCAAGGGGAGAGAGGAGGGACATGGATGCTAATGGGATTCCATAAAAGGAGCAGTTTCAACAATGACAGGATATGTGCTGTGATTATGGAGCAGCTTTGGCAGCATCCAGTTTACTCACTGCCCTCTTCAGGGAACCTTGAAAATACATTGGCTTTTGTTTATGGACATTATCTAGATTCCACATTAAAACCACTCTACAAACACCGAATATTAGAGTATTATTGTGAAGGGATGCTGGGGAGATGGCTTCAGGTCATATGTTGAATAGTTGCCTGGCACCTTCCCTAAAACACTTAAACCCTGAATACAATTACTGACCATATTATCCCGGTAGGTGGAAAAGTTCTATTTAAGAACAATTTCCACCACTATGTCATCAAGAAACTAAAATCACTGTCTCAATTCAAAATATCACTGTTGCTGACACCCAGTTCTTAAAACCCTGGTTATTTCTCAATCTTGGAAGAGATGCCTGTCAAGATCTCGGCTGGCCTAATGTAAGATGATTACCCATGGGTGGTGGTGGTTGTTTTTTCCAGTCAACTAGAGGATTAGCTGTGCAATTCAGCCAAAACCCCAGGGACAGCCTTGGGTGAGGATTAGGGATGGAAGCTCCAGGCACCAGGTGTGAAAGGCTGAGCAGAGTAGAGTTAAGATCACTGGCTCAATGGTCAGCTCTGGCATCCAGTTCCATCTCTACTTGCCAGCTGAGTGGACGAATCTCACTCTCAGTGTTCTCTCCTGTACTGTGGCTAATAATACCTACTTTGCCTTGTTACAAAGATTAAATAAGAGTGAGTATATAAAACATTAAGCATAGGGTTTGGCACATAGTACTATACAGTTCATTAATTATTATTATTATTATTATTATTATTATTATTATTAGGTTCTCAAATTGTATGCTTAGGACAATGAATCACTTCTAAGTCATTGCTGAGGTGTTCTAGCTTCTCTGGATAGTTCTCTAAAGCAATAAATATACAGCAGTGTGCCAGTAAGCCCATTAGGGAGAGGGTAAGGAGGAGAGTAGAGCCCTGCTTTGTAATGGTTACCAATTTCCATGGTGTAAATACATCCACCATGATTGATTCAAGCTATCAATGTGGCATCACCAAAGCTTATTTGGCTTTCAGGAATCAATACAAGCTGGCTCCCATACACCACTGAACATTTATCTGAGACTATCCCTCAAGAGTTATTGGAAATTCACTTGTTAATGCACACAAACACATAGACACACACACGTCAAACACCTATTCTACTATGATGGGCCAAGCATCCACTATAGAAAGGGGATTTTTAAAAATGAACAAAGAATACATGGCTCTCCCTTCCTTGAATCTTGTAATCTTGGAGGAGAATGAACAATTAAACAGCTATTACAACACTGTGAGGATGTGCCATGTAGGGAGAGCAATGTGACAAAGAAGGTCAGGGAGGACCCCTCATATCAGAGAATTCTCCTTGTCTAGAGGATGAATAGAAGCCAACCAGGCAAAATGAGATCTGGGAGTGTGTTGAACAGAGGAAGAGGAGTGACGGCCTGGAGTAATAAGAAAGCAGAAACTAAGAGGAGGTTCGTATGGCTGTGGTGGGGTGAGGTAGGCAGGACTAACCCCAAACAGGCCATCCAAGGCCTTGTGAGCCATGTTAAGAGAGCCAGCATAGGGTTTTATTTTTTTATTTTTTATTTATTTTTTTTTATTGTTACTAAAATTTTTTTTTCCAGTGTTCCAAGATTCATTCCCCATTCCCCACACCCAGTGCTCCACGCTTTAGGTGTCCCCAGTACCCACCACCAGGCTCTCCCATCCCTCCACCCCCCTCCCTCCAAGTCCCTCAGTTTGTTTCTGTGTCCAAAGTCTCTGTTGTTTCATTTCCCTCCCTAGATTA
>PITA01006186.1:0-37996 GCA_004023965.1 Spilogale gracilis
CCACAATGGGATACCATCTTAAGCAAGGGGCTAAAGGAGACACAGTGCAGGGCTTTGACGAGGAAAGAGCTTTTTTTTTTTTTTTTTTAATTTGAGAATTTAAATGGAAAGAGCTATTTTAATTTCTGACCATTGCAGCGCTCACATTTCACTAAAAGACCCAGCCTGATTTAATCCTGAGTTCCTGACGTCCACATTTGCCCTTTTCCTGTTTCATATTTTTCACTTTGGCTCTGGAAAGAGATCACGAATAAACCAGTCTGACAACAGACATGATTCTAAAGGGTCTGGGAACATAAATGCCACGGGGGGCGACATTTCTGTTTAAATATCACATTGGGCACATGGAGTAAAAAGAGAATTGGCTAATGCAGTCATGGGCGGCCCTGGAAACAGTAGAGTCTGGGCTGACCTGCCTCCTAGGTGCATCCCCAGCACCCTGCCCTATGGGTCTGGTCTTTGTCCATTTCTCCTAATGATGCTTCAAGAAAACACCCACTTCCTCCCCTTGGCATTGATGGGTCCACATGACCTGTGGCTGGACCCACATGAGCTCATCTGGGCTTTTCCTGTTGGATTTTCACAAGTGGGGGAGTCTGTATTCTTTCCTCTCCCCCACCCCCCCGCACCCCCGCGTGACCAATGCACCGTGTCTCAGCTCCAGGCTCTCCCACGACCCTTCTTCCTGCCAGAACGATGTCAGCGGGAACACAGCTGGATGAATAAACCATTGGCTTCAGGCACTGGGATCTCTGTCCCTCTGGTTTGGTTCAGCTCATTTCTTTTCAGAATACTGTTCATTTTGAGTGGAGACAGGTTAAACAGGTGTTAAAACAAAACTGCCGCCTTTAGTTTAGTCCCAAAGAATCGAGATCTGGGGAGAGCTCCAGTGGGGGATCACATGCGTTATGGCTCAGTTCAGCTGCGATCTCTGCCCTGGGGAGTCCTGGGGCCTGACGACTGCCTCTGGAGGGACATCGCAGCCACGCCTGCTTCTCCTCCAGGCTCTTCAGCACCTCCTCCTGCCACTTTGGTTATGTTCTTAACGGGAAGCAGAATTCTGCCTTTGCATGCATACACGGTTGTCCTATGAGCTGCTGCTTTTAATGACCATGGGCCCTGGACCCGTGTGCATTCCCATCTGCACCCCTGCTTCCCTCCCCCTCCTGGGTGCCCGGCATTCCACCACGATTGTCCCCGGGGCTCTTGCAGATGTGGAGTCTGCTCCGTTCTCGTTCACACTGTCTTCCTCCCACTCCTGCTCGATACTTCTGTCTGGCAGTCCATTTCTCTCAGGCTTAGAATGCCTGTCTCCTCCGTCAGGCTATGGCTGCTGGTGGGAAGTCATGATCATCTCTGTCCCAGTGTTTCCAGCCTGGCGGTACTCAGTCGGTTGTGTGACTGTCTGATAAATGTCTGTGGAATGAACAGGCATCAGGCCTGGATGCCGCCAGACCCTGTGTCATCAACGAGCCATTCTGGCATTGTCATCTACAGTCATCAGGATGTTCCTGTCACTGTGTCCTCCCTTTCACAGTTACAGGCTGGTCTCTGGTCACCACCTATGGCATGGCGTGGGATATCCCTGTGTCAGAAACCTGGGCTCACGGGAAGCATCCACGGCTTCCACACCTCCCTGTGGCCCCACACCTCCCTGAGCATCACACAACAGCGGCGGCAAGACTGTATTGATCAGCCCAGTGCACTCAGTGACTCCAGTCCCATGCTGGGCACACGGAATCCTGTGAGGCTGTCCCCAGCCCAACTGCCCTCCTCCCTGCCCTAGACATCCTGATGCTGGGTCCCGTTACATGCAGGGGATCCTGGCACTTCCTACTCACGGTCCATCGTGGGCTGGCGTGCCCCAAAGTCTCTGAGCCTCCTGGAGTCGTGCAAAGTTTTGGGCCTCAGATTAGGGCCCATTGGTACCCACATTTTCTCTCTTTCTTCCCTCCAGATGGGAGGATGTCCCCTATTTGGCTTCCATATCTTCTGACATGTGCCCTGGCCTAAACTTTTGAAATTCAAGGCCAAATATGGATTTCAATTTGGCCCAGGTCAGTTTTCCGCAGGGGCAATGAATGTTACAGGGACAGGAGCACCCAGGAGAGGGAAGAGCCTCAGCTGACAACTGTGCTACACGAGGGGCTCTTGCCTGGCCCCCGATCAGCTCTCTCAGCTGGTTTTCTCAACACCTCCTTGGCTTCATTTTCCTTGCCTCTTTCCTTCCCTGTCATCCTTCCCTCATTTTTGCTCGAAGAACTGGCTTTTAAGACCATTTAAAGCAAAGCAGAGGAGGCCTCCTTTCTTCCTAAACTTCAAGCCCACCCTCAATCCTATGCATGGGCCTTCTTCTCTTCATGCAATTCATGTTGATATGTGAAGCCAAAAGCTGTTTCCTTGCCTAGAGAAACTTCTTGTTTTTATTATTTAGAAATGTTTACAATTAAAATTAAAATTTAAATTTAAAAATTTTAAAGTCTTAAAAAATTTTGTTTTCTAAATTTATTTAAATTCAATTTAATTAACATATACTGTATTGTTAGTTTCAGCGGTAGAATTCAGTGATTCATCACCTGCATGCAACACCCAGTGCTCATTCCATTAAGTGCCCTCCTTCATGCCCATCACCAGCTTAACCCATTCCCTCTCCGACCTCCCCTCCAGCAACCCTCAATTTGTTTCCTATAGTTAAGAGTCATCGTATGGTTTGCCTTCCAACATTTTCCCTCTTATTTTCTTCTTCCTTCCCTTCCTGTGTTCATCTGTATTGTTTCTTAAATTCCACATACGATGAAATCATATGGTATTTGTTTTTTTCTGGCTGACTTATTTTGTTTAGCCTAATACCCTCTAGTTCCATCCACATTGTTACAAATGGCAAGATTTCATTCTTTTTGATTGTTGAGTGATATTCCACTGTAGTCTATTTAGATCGAGCAAAACTTTTAGATAATACCAAAAGGTTTGGGTTTTTTGTTAATTTTTTTCCATCTTGAGATCATGGGCGTTTACCAAAGGAAATGGTATTTGTTGGAGTATTTGTTGTAGAAAACCGGTGTTCACATCATGTTGGGATCTAGGTTTGCCGATGAAGTTTGATCTAATTCCCTAACCTTGCAATGACTAGCCTACATATTATTACCTTGCTGATATCTGCTGGGTTGACTTAAGTACCAAATGACTTTCTAGCCCCTTACAGACTTAATATAGCTAACGGCTTTCCTCTTAGTAAAACATTTTATAAATATAATAAAGTGACCATAGATTAACTTCATAATATAAAGTAAATTCTCAATTATAGAACAGGAGCAAGTCAGAGCTGCATGGAACTCATAGACTCCCCTTATTTCTAATCTCCACCTGCCTTATCTCCTCCCCTCCATGTTACTGCTAAGGAGATGCTACCAAGAGGGGACAAGATCCTTGCTAAGGTTGTGCAGAGTCCTGAGAGCAAGAGGATGGCAGAAGGTGGGTTTCTATGCAGGGGACTGTTTCCTCCCATCCCTGCTTTCAGCGATTTTAGTTATAGCACATTTCAATAAACGTGCTGGCTTGGTCTTTCAAATATTTTAATTATTAGCATTTATGGAACACTTGCTATTGACTTGGTACCGTGGACAGCTCTCAAAATAGACTACCTCTATTGACTTCATAAAGATCCTATGTCTTCTCTATTGTACTCAGGAAACTGAGTCTCACCCAAGGATAGGTAACATGCACATGATGGAGCCAGGACTCGAGACCCGGTCTATGTGACTTCAAGGTTGGAGCTCTTCCCAGGAGCATCACACAACAGCGGCAGCAAGACTGTATTGATCAGCCCAGACATGGGAGACCAAGAGTTCAGAGTAGATCATCTCTTGCTTGCCAAATTCATTATCTGGGGTGCTAATTAGTTTCCATTGCTAACGCTTTCCTAGTTTCCTTTAAAAATGCATTCAAGGCGGCGCCTGGGTGGCTCAGTTGGTTAAGCGACTGCCTTCGGCTCAGGTCATGATCCTAGAGACCCAGGATCGAGTCCCACATCGGGCTTCCTGCTTTGGCGGGAAGTCTGCTTCTCCCTCTCTCACTCCCCCTGCTTGTGTTCCCTCTCTGGCTGTGTTTCTCTCTGTCAAATAAATAAATAAAATCTTTTTTAAAAAGAGTAATTTTTCTTAAATACTAAAAGAATAGAAATAAAAATAAAATTGCCTTCAAATAGACTCTAGCTAAATAGAGCATAGCTCTCTGATAACGATAGATATGTATGTCCCCATTTGACAGATGAAGGAGCTAAATGCCAGAGCAGCTAAGTGGCTTCTTCAAGATTCTTGCAGCCATTCAGTGGCAAATCTTGCCCTTGAATCCAGGACTCTGGTCCCAAACGCAGTGAGCAAAGGATGAAAAGCACCTGTCACTAGTTCCGGAACACACAGTAGGTGTCTGGCAAAGTGAGCTTCGTTTCCCTTTGCCTCTTTATCCCCTCAGATTGTTTCCAGGGGCTGAGCACACATTCACAGCTAAAGCAATCTACATTAATCTGTGTTGTTTTATGGCAATGAAAAAATGTGAAGCCATCCATCCACTTTGCTGCTGTTGAGAAATAATAACTGGATGATGTTCCCCTTGGCAGCTGTCTGGGCCTGGTATTTAAGCAGCATCCAGTTCCAAAGAACTGCCCTTTAAAAAGAGATTAGAATTGCATATCCACCGGGTATGAGCTGGAAGATAAACAAACGCTCTTTTCTACCCAAATATTTCTAGCTTTCTCTTTAAGGTTTCACTCATGGTTGGAGCCCAACATGTTGTTTATGCAGAACTGGAAGAGCTTAAAGCTCAAACTGTGAGCTGCGGACGGTGCTAAGACATGGGTTCCAGACTTAGCATCACTTTTGGTTCCTGCACTAGCCTTTCTGTTACGAATGACTCAAACTGAACAAGTACCCAAAAGGGATTTTTACTGCTTCACTCACTGAAAAGTCTGGAGGTAGACTCTGCTTCAGGTATAGCTTGATCTAGGGTAGAAAACAGATGCTTGGCAGGTAAAACAACAGATGACCTCTATAGCCAGAGTCCTTGTGTCTAAGAGAAGACAGATCATTCAAGGCACTATTTTGCTGCCTTCTTTTTTCTCATCCAGAAAATCCATGTGTGGAAATTCAAGGAGATAGAACTGAAGAGGAAGCCTGGTGCCAGTTAGAAAAATGGAGGATGGAGGGTACGGGGGAAGGAAAGGAAGTGAGAGGTAAGAATTGATTCCTTGAGTTTAACCACTGCCCCAGCCTTGGGAATATGTAAATTAACTCAGATGGTGGCTTCCCTCAGAAAACTTAGAGTTGGGAACAGAGTCAGAGCTGCAAACATGGGAAACAAAACACCTTGGTACAACAAAATCATTTTAACATCAGTCCCTCTCTCATTAGTCCTTTATTCCGCAAATGTGAGTTGAGAGTCTACTCTGTGCCTAGGTGCTATTTAGGCCCTGGAGATACCAGGTGAAGACAGATGGATGAAAGCAGGCAGGATTCCTGTTTATGGAGCTTATGCTCTAGTTGGAAGATATAAAACAAGTAAGTGACCCAATTCATGAGCAAAGGAACTTCCTGTATGTGTGACAACTGCTTGGAAGAAGATAAAGAAGAACATGTGTAACAGAGGACTGGAGGTGGGAGAGGGATCCCTTTGGATAAACAGTAAGACGTCAAGAGAAGGTGATGGCGGAGACCAAAGAATAAAGAACCAAGAAGATCCCATGGGGATGAGGGCTTCAGGCAAAGTCCCTGCGGCAGGAACAGACTTAGTATGGCTGAGGGACAGAGGGAGGGTCGGTGGATTGGAGCACGGTGAGTGAGGGACTCAGGAGAACAGAAGACCAGGGGGAGGCAGAAGCCCGATCCAGTATTGAGGATCCTCACTCTTCTGAACTTCCCAAGTGCTTTACTGATGGGCATGACTTTCTCTCGATGTGCAGTGGGAATGAGAGTCAGCTCCATGTCTGATTCCTACATGGCCATGCTCTGACCCCACCTCTCCTACCACATTCCCAGTGCCTGCGTAGGTCAGACATTCAGTGAGCATTCTCACTGACCATACTCTCCACTACGGCCCAGTAGAAACAACTGGTTTGGAATCCCAGTTCTGCCCCCTTGTAGCTGAAGAACATTGGACCCATCACTTAAATTCACTGGGCCTCCCTGAAAGTAAGATAATCGAGGTCTCTTAGAGTATTTTAAAGATTAAGCAAGCTCAGGCAGGAGAATGTTCACAGCACAAATCTGCTCATTAAATGTTAGTTTTTCTTCTTGATTTCGTTGGCAAGGGAGGAAATTATAGTCTGGGGTCAGATGGATTCGGGGGGAACAATCTACCTTTCTACACAAACCATAGGAGAGTCTCAATGATCGAGAACAAACTGAGGGTTGGTGGAGGGAGGTGAGTGGGAGATGGGCTAAAAGGATGATGGGTATATTCAGGAGGGCACTTGTTATGTTGAGCACTGGGTATTATATGTAAGTGATGAGCCATTGAATTCTACTCCGAAATCAGTATTGCACTGCATGTTATCTAACTTGAATTTAAATTAAAAATTTTTTTAAAAAAAACACCTGTTTTTCTAATTTTTGCTCATTCTGGAAGATTAGACACATGAGGACCAGGGTTTGGAACCGCAGTGGAGTGTAGAATGAAAGGATAAGAAGAGGTATGTATACTACACAAATGACAACAACAGCAAAAGCAGTAATTATCATATCTTTAGCTCACACTGTGAGCCTCAGACTTAGCCTCAGGCTAAGTCTTTTGCATATGTCATCTGATAAAATCCATCAACAAGAAACAATGACCCTAATCCAACACCAACCCTTTCCAGATTGTTGATTTATTCATCCTATTTTGTGACTGAGATTCAGGGAGGGGACTGTGTTCCAAACCTGCTTGCTTTGTCTCAGATTTCTGTTGCTTCTCTTAGAGGGAAAGAAGCCTGTCTGATTACCCGGGGAAGGTGTCCCTGGAGTCGTGCAGTCTCAGTTGTAGCTGAAGAAACCTGCCCCTCTCTGCAAGAAGTGACTAGTTAAGACCATACAACAAGTACGGGGTTGACCCCACACTTTTACCACTACGTTACCGTGACTGCCTCACTGGAATTATGAATACAAATCCTTGCTATCCTTTTGCAATTTGAGGTGTGTGTGTGGGGTCTCCGATAGTCCTTACTACTCAAAAACCCCACTGTCCTCTGACTTCAAATGGTTAAATGAGTAACATCTTCAAATGAGGAAATTAATGATACTGAACCTCAGAAACTGTTTTTTTCTTAGAAATTAAAGACACCCCTAAGAACGGTCTCCTAATTGTACCAACCTGCTACATTAATGCTGAAAAACTCATTTACAATTCAGCTATTAAATGACAAACCATTACCACCATTTTTATTGCTTTATATTCCCTTAACAAATTTATGATGTGATTACCCTGTATAACAGCATCATTTTAGAATGTAAAGTTGAAATAAGGTCGCTATTCTAAAACGCTTACTATTATATGTTTTCAATATATAGTTTGTATAAAATATCCAGCAATGATAATCAAGTTTTCTCTTTTGTTAACCAGGCTCAATGAATAGATTTGCAATCGCTTATTTCATAAATCTGATTCTCTTTCTGCCCTTTGCTACATGTTCAAAAGAGGGAAAAACCAGACCTAGAGGTTGCCCATTCTTTAGCATGCTAACTCATTAGTTGAAAAGGCCTGAGCGTAAAGCGCAAGCTTGTGTAGTTTTATGACTGGGGATTATGAAAGTGGGTTCTATTCCCCACCACCCAGTGAGTCTGGGCCCAGGGTTAAACAGAAACATATCAACAAAGGAATGAGGATTTATAGGCAACTGGAGAATTTCTCCCCAGGGCTGCTTCGACTGTGGGAGTCAGAGAAACCTCCCAGACAAAGCCAGGAGGGGGATGCTAACACAGAGGCGAGAGACAGTGAGTTATACAATGCCCAGAGGAGAAGCCAGATATGCCAATATGCCTTTTCCTAACAGCAGAAGAAACTGGACTTGTTTCCGAGGGAAAGGGGCAAAGGAGTGCTCCTGGAGACATCCCCGAGCGGGCTGGAGTTCTCATCACTGTGCGTAATGAACTGGGGGAATCAAACTAGAAAGAGATCTTTTCCAAGAAAACTCAATTATATGTGATATTTTGGAGATTTTGATTTGCTGGGCTGATGAGGAAGACAGCCGAGGGAGGGGACTGTGTTCCAAACCTGCTTGCTTTGTCTCAGATTTCTGTTGCTTCTCTTAGAGGGAAAGAAGCCTGTCTGATTACCCGGGAAAGGTGTCCCTGGAGGCGTGCAGTCTCAGTTGTAGCTGAAGAAATCTGCCCCTCTCTGCAAGTACGGCCATGAACAGGAGTAAGGCCATCTGCTGTTTGACTTTATCTCCGTTTTAATTTCTCCCATAAAGTCGGTGAGGCAGAATCTGGGCAGCGACTAGCTCCTGCGTGACCTTGGGCTCCACCCTGCACTTCTCTGGGGCTGTTTTGTTGCTTGTGAAGTGAGGGGGCTGGAGCTGACTGGTCCTCAGTACTCCTTTCTTGCATCAATGACTCGCGGCACGCTGAGAGTCTGAGGCTGGGACTCTTCCTACGTGGCCTAATTCAGTGGTTCTCGAACGCAGTTCCCAGTCCACCTGGGAGACACATGGCAATGTCTGGAGGCATGTTTGAGTTGTCACACTGGGTGGAGAATGCTCCTGGCGCCCTGCAGGTAGAGGCCAGGGATAGTGCTAAACATCTGACAACACGCAGGGCAGTGCCCTGACAACAAAGAATTATCGGTCCCCAAATGTCAATAGTGCGGAGGCTGAGAGACTCTGCCTGAAACTATCAGTTAGACACAAACTCACACTGTCCTTCCAATCAACGTGTGGCCAGAGGAGATGTCTTAGCTAAACTTCCCCCTCGCACCCCCTGAACACGCAGCAAGCCCTCTTAGCTAAGCGCCACCTCTTGTGAATCCCTGGGGAGAAGGACATCCCGTGAGACAAAAAGGTGATGTCAACCTGCATTTGCACCCAGAGGGAAAAAGCCCTGTGCCCGCCTCATTTGCTCCAGGGGAACTCCATCTTGACCTCCCTGGCCGCCCCCAGAAGAATGCTGTGGTCTTCTCCAGCTGCCTGGGTGATGTAGAGAGGACAGCAGCTTTGTTTCAGTCTTCAGAATTCTGATGTTTAAATTAATGCATTTATTTATGCTGAATGTAGCCTTCCACCCAGAACATTATGAATTCTTCCTCAGGAGCCCCGAGTGAAATCAGCCTCCCCCAGTCTGGCTTTTAAGACGTGATTGTCGAAGCTGCTGGTTTCCACTCCCTGCATTAACAAGGCCTGACTCTGTGGATCATTTAATATTTATCCAAAATATTTGATACACATATAATGACATAATCACTCAGTCCCTTACCCGACATGGCTGTGTAAGTACCTACCGGCTTTGAAAATCTACATTTTTCAGAATAGGTTGTCAGTATAATGTATTCTGGAGCATAGATTTCTTGCCAAAATAATTCTGCCCGGTGAATGATAAATGTGTTGTGATTATTTCTTCAGCCTTTGTGAAAGCATACAGTAGGGACAGTGTCTTGGAAGCAGCTCAGAGACCAGAGGAACACAGCGCTTCTTTGTTTGGTTCTGCCATATTTAGAATTTGTTCCCTAAATTCTTTCCCCAAACTCTCTTTTCCTAGTTTCTGTTCCCTGAACTCCCTGGCAATGGAAGGCTGTGTTCAGCTAATAAGTTCTTCTTGGCTCCAGTATGGGGCTCTCTTAGTTAAGACTATAAGAACTTTATGAACTGTTGTGTCTCTCCTGGGTAAAGGTCATGGTAGCTCAAGTTTTAAAGTAACCTCGTCTTTCAAAACTGGCTTGACAAATGGAAATATCCAGAGCCCCAGATGTCTGCTCTTTCTGGCTTCTACCAGACTGAATGGGAACCTGGGATTCCCCCAAAGCGCTCTAAGCTACATGAGGTCTGATTAAAAATGTTAATGATCAACTTGCAGAATGTTGGCCAAGGCCAGAGAATGAAGAGGCACCACGAAAGAGCACCTAAACCATCATGGGTCCTCTCCACCAAAGAGGCCTCCTGGGCTAGTTACGTCAACTTGTACATTTAAGAAACTTCCTTGGACATACAAGGCAGAGGATGGTCCATTCTAGTAGCTAATACCCATCCTCGATCTACAATTCCCCTCTCTCCAAACCTCTCCCATCCATCACCTCCGATGCATGTCCTAAATCAGTTTACTCCACTCTAAGCCTACAGCTCCTCCTAAGGCAAGGCACCCCTCCCCCACCTTGTGCCCAAATGTCTATAGGAACTCTTGCTACTTCTCCTGTTCTTCCACAATTCATATCCCACACAGCAGGAGCATAAGTTTTTTGAAAGTGTCGATCAGTTCATATCACTCCTTGCTTCGAGCACTTCGATGACCTCCCATGGTTCTCAGAATTGAGCGCTCACTATGTAGGGTTGCTCGGTTTTGCAAATAGAACTATAGAATGCCTGGTTACATGTGAATTTCAGGGAAACCATGCACACTGACAACAATCACACGTAATACTTGGGACATACTTAGACCAAAATCGTGTTTGTTGTTTATCTGATACTCATTGTAACTGGATATCCCAGCTTTCATTTGGCAACCCTGCGTATAAGATTTGCTCCTTTTCTAGCTTCATCTCACACCTCTTCACTGTCTCCCTCAGCCCAGCAACTACGGCCTCCAATATTCCAAGCATTTTCCGACTTCTGGTCTTGGTGCTAACGGCTTCCTCGGCCTGCAGTGCCCTTCCTTCAGCTCTTTGCATGGATTGCTTCTTTCTTTTCATTCTCAGCTCAGATATCCCCTACACACACACACACACACACACACACACACACACACACACACACACACGTGCCTTTCTTGATTGCCCTATCCAAAAAGGATCCTTTCCCCATCCCGTCCCTTAGAGCTCTTTTATCTAGGATCTTGTTTCGTTTTCTTCATAAGGTGACTGTCTATTTATTTTTCGTCTGCTTGCTTGCTGTTTGCCTGCCTTTTCTAGCCAAAGGGCAAGCCTAGTTTTGTCAGTCTCATTTCCAGAATCTGGCACAGGCGTGCTGCATGGTGGAAACTGAGGGAATAATTGAAAAAAATGAGTGAACTTTTGCTCTTAGAATAAATTCTAGTCTTTCCCAGGCCTATGAGGCTCCAGGCCTTTCTCCTGAATGTCAACTCAGATGGAGCCTTTTCTAAGGAAGCCTAGGATGTGTAAAGCCCACAGGCGTTCCATCCGTTTGGTGAGCTGGGCCTATCTAACACCCACCATAAACATGCCCTATTGGTTGGTGGAAAGACCGAGAGTGAAGGGGTTAGAAAGATCTGCCTTTGAATCCCAGCTTTGACTTTGGCTAGGTCACTTCTTCTTTGAGTCTCGATCTCCTTATCTACATTACAGGGGCAGCCACACCTTACCTGTACTAGAGTAAAAAATTAAATGCACTGATCTGTGTAAGCCACCAGTCCAGGGCCTGGTGCTCAGCTGGCCTTTAATAAGTACTTGCAGAATTTATTCATCGTCAAGATCTCTCTCGAACACCTTGGGTGGCACGCCGTGCTTCAGAGGCTGTTAAAACCCTCGACATATCACCGAATCTCTTGCTAGCACTCTACACCTCTCCTTTCTCACTGCCCTGTTAACCTATTCTCTGCAATCGTCACACCGAATTTCCACTGGCTCCAGTAATCCCTTAGGTGTTTGTGTCGCTCTGTGTAAGAGGGCACAACAGGCAGGCGCTGATCCCGGAAAGACCCTTTCTAGTTTCCTGCATGCACCCAGGTAGGTACCCACTCCTGTCTGTTCCTTAAATATCCTCCAGGCTGGATCTGCTACAGATGTTGCCGTTGCCATGGTAACTATTATGGCCGAGATTTTCTCAGACTACGAAGGGAGAATAGCAGAGGTCCAAAGAGCAAATGTAATTACTCTTATACCGGGCTTTAAGTGCTCGGCATAAATGCCGGATGACGCATACCGGGACACTTGGGTCCCTTGCACCCTCTTCTTCTGGTAAGCACTGACATCCTAGGGACTGGCTGGCTAGTGGAGAGAACTTCCGCTAGGTGGGTGATTCGCTAGGGTACCGGGGATGTCTCCTGCATACTGTAGTAATATACTGTTAGGCTGTGGTCAGAAACTACTATCCATCTAGTAGGGAGTTTTCTTTCAAAGTTTGAAATTATTTTATTAATAAAGTCTGAAAGTCTGTCTATAGTTTATGATTACATTAATAACTCTGGCAAGGCAATTTTAAAGCATGCCCAGGAATTCTCACCCTCTCCCTGAATCTGGGATCAGGTGAGTTTGGTAACCTACTTGAAACCAACAGGATAGAGTGGAAGTGACTGCTGTGATTCTTCATCACAAGAGGCCTTACTTGCACCTGTTTTTGGAGTCCTGATTGTCATATCAATCTAACGACCCTGAGGCCACTTAGAGAGATCACAGGTAGGTGATTCAATTGTTGACGGCCAGCATTAGCCATAAGACATGTGGCACCCCAAGATGTCTCGAACCCCCAGTCACTGAATCACCCAGCCATGCATACTCCTTCTCAGCTAAGGTCCCAGACAGCACGATGCAGAGACAAGGCGTTTCCACTGTGCCTTGCCTTGATTCCTGATCCACAGAACCTCTGAACCTAATAAAAAGATCCTTTCAAGCCCCTAAGTTTGGGGATGATTTGTTACTCAGAAATAGTATCTGGAACAGATGGACTGGCTCTCATCGGTTGTCTTAGGGACACCTGAAATTTCACCAGCCCAACACGAAACCCGCGACTTTGCTTCTCCTGGTACCCATTGATGGCTTTGCATAAACATGCTTGGGCTCTCGTGGGACTGTATTTCCAATGTCATTTCAACCAAGGTCCTTCGGGTCTCTGAGAACGATGGCAGAGAAGATAGGGAGGCAGGCAGCATGGCAGAAAGCATGGAACGGGGCCACAGGAATTGGATCCATTGGATAAGGTGCTTGGGGACATTTTGCTCTGAGTGTGGGACTTCAAACCTTTATTAGGCCTTCAGAGCTTTTATTGAACACCAGAGTATCCATGGATATAATTGTTGACTGAATTCCGTCAATGTGGGATTCATTGCCCCAAGGCTTTCAATTAAGACAAGAAATGTGATTTCAGTCTGGGACAGAAAAGACAGGCCCTCCCTCACATTGCTTCTGCTAGCTGGTGTCCATGTTAGCCAAAATCGTCTATGTGTTCTGTTCTACTCCCCAAAAGAATTCGGCTTTATTGGTACGATCCCTGGTGGACGCGTTCACTATATATTCAGCATTTGATTCCTGGAATACAGGCTCTTAGAGCTTCTAGTCACCGCTCTGCAACTTTTGTTTCCATAGAAACTAATGTTTATGTTTATATCTATGCAGACTCTGTTTCTATCAGATTTTACTTCCTAGAGCAGCTGTTGTAAGTCATTTCACCAAGATGGACGTTAGTGATAGGGAAAAAAGCCCCCATTCTACTGAAATGAGCATTTTGTTCAGCATCATTATGGGCTCAACAGTCAGAGTGGCTCCAAACGAAGATAAAGGGGTTCAGGGAGGGACCTTCAGCAGCAGTGTGGTCTAAGAGGCAAGGGATCCAGTGTTGAGGATGACCGACCCAGTCTACAATTAAAGCCTCATTCTGCATTAAACAGGGGCTCTATCGATCTTCTTCCCTGGGGAAATCTAAATGCAATGTACATATTTAAGTGCCAGTCTGTTCTTCACAGCCAAAGGATGCAGCGGTTAAGTGGAATGGAAAGCTATGTTCGGAAAGGGACCTTCTGAGCACCTCATTTTATGCAGCTTTCCCACAGTGGGATGGCTAGTTAACTTTCCCCGGTGCCCTCACTAAGGCTCTGTCTACTATTTCCCGAGCCGCCTCCAGAAACAATATATTCACAGCCTCCTTTAGGAAGCTGAGATCACTGTCAAGTTTAACAGGTAGACAATACACCTTTTCTTACTTGATCTTGTTTCCATTTGTTTGGTCACGACTGACTGTTTATATGAACACACCCACGGTTTTATTTGTTCCTTATTTTGTCCATCTATGCAACAAACACAGAACTCCCACTGTGTCTCTGACACCGTGTTCGACGGTGAGTGAGAACAGTGAAAGCTAACATTTATTGAGCGCTGATGACGCATCAGCAACACATACTAAATTTTCGTGGGTTTTCCCATTTAATCCTCATGACAACCCTATAGGTAAATGTGATAAGAGTCCCCGTTTCTATAGTTGAAGAGATGAAGGCAACAAAAAAGTAATACGCCCAAGGTCACAGAATGAGTGAGTGGGAGAGCTGGGGGCTTGCGGTCCGGAGTCTGCAGTGTGACCTCCCACACTACACCCTTCTCATCGCCCTGCTCCAGGAGAGACAAATGTCTAAAAAACAGAGACGGTACGTGATTTACAGCAAGAGCATAATACATCATATCTGCTGCCATAGAAACACAGAAAGGCTGGGAGGAAGTCTGCATGGGGGATGGGAGTGAGGCTTAGGAGAGGAGGGTTCTATCATCTGGGTCTTGAAGACGACTAAGAGTTCTCCAAGTAAAGAAGAAAAAAATTGCCTCCTGAGCAAAGCGAACCCTGAGTGACGTGAATGCTCAGAAGGGCAAGCTATACATCTCTGTGGTCTTCCCTTCGCTGGTTCTCTAGTTAAACTATTTTTTATTTTATTTTATTCTATTATTTTATTTTATTTTATATTTTATTATTTTATTTTATTATTTTAATTTAATTTAATTTATTTTGGTAATACATATATATAACATAAAATTTACCACTGTAATCATTCTTAGGTGCAGAGTTCAGTGGCATTAAGTACATTTGCATTACTGTCCAATGATGGCCACCATCCCTTTCCAGAACTTTCTCATCATCCCAAACTGAGATTCTGTAGCTATTAAACAGTAACTCCCCACTTTCTACCCCCTCCATTCTACTTTTTGTCTCATGAGTGTGACTACTCTGGCTGGAATCTTACACTATTCGTCCTTTTCATGTCTGGCTCACTTGACTTAGAATCATGTCTTCAACTCTAGTTAACTCTTGAGCATGCAATTTCATATTTTTGTGGCCTTAGTCAATACTGCCCTACAATTGTGGATGAAGTCACATGTCACAGAAGGAGAAGTATGGACATCTATTGGCTTGTCCACCCAGAATTTGTCCTGCTTCCTCCTTTCACACTTGCTGACAAGGGAGGAGCCACAGTCAGACCTCCCTTCATGGCCAGGATGGATTGGGGCAGGACGGCCTCTGCTCTAAGCTGGCTCCCAAGCCTCCTCTCTGGGAATTTGGAATCAGCACTGAAAGGTTCCCATCAGTATGGCTATTCTTGGAAACGGGGAGGCTTCAACTGGGGAGCTACTCGAGGTGGTCATTGCCCACCTAGCAGACAGAGAAGGAGAGAAGCCATTTTATAGAGCGAGCAGCAGGAAAGGAATGAGGGGAAGGCATGAGGGTTCTTTACAGAGCTGTGGTTTCTGCTGATATTTCCTTCCTAAAGCTCAGCTTCTTGCTGCACCTCCGATCAAAAGGACACCCTGTAACCCTCCAATCAGATCTCCCTTCTCCGTGTGCTATCTCAAGTCATATTGTCACGTACAGCCACGAGAGTTCCAGTCAACAGAGGAAGAACCTGAAACCCTGCTCCGCTGACCTCCACCAGAGCCACGCGTTTGGTCATTAGGGAGAAAGAAGCACCTTAGTTTATAGTGCTTTCTGTAGGGGCAAAATTGTTAATGAATATATGCAAAGAACTCTTGGATCTTTGAAAAGATGCTCCTGGACAAGTAAGAGTGATACATTAACTCAGAGCTTTGACAGGAAGATGGCTTATTGCTAGCGTCTTCCCTCCAGAGATCCAGCACCCACCAGTCGCTGCTCATCCTACAACAACTTCTCATGTTTCCTTGGGTAACTGGCTCCTCATATCAGCTGCTCTCACTCCCTGTTACACCTTCTTCCAACTCCCCTTCCCGAATTCAGTTTTCCAACTAGGATGCATTTGTTAGAAATGCTTACTCACTGGCTTCTTTCTCCACCAGCCAAATGCTTGGCATTAATCCTCATTATGCTGGTTTCACTTCTTTCCATAAATCCCCCTATCTCTTCTAACATTCTGTAGCATTTTAGCTTGAGGCCACTGGCTTTCTTCAAACTTCTCTCTCTTCCAGCTTTAAACTGATGGTGAATTTGGCCAGTGCCAGCCCCTGGATCGTATCGGACTTGAGCTAACTCTACTTCCCTATCACCCCAGGGCTCTTTCCATGCTGTAGTTGAGAGACACTGTAATTTTGTCAGCTACAAACACAAGCCATGATACTTTGTCCTCACTGTGACAAGATCCTGGGGCTTCCTGAGTCAAAGGATAGTCAGGGCTGGGCTCAAGGAGAGATAAATAAGGTGGGGGGGGTGATTGGGCACAGATTTAAGGAAGCACTCAATCTCAGGTACCAGCCTTCCTCTTGTATGACCCTGAGAGTCAGCGCTTCCTTAAATTTTGCATCCTGTGTAGCTCCTGTGTCTCACCCTCACTCTGGCCCAGCTGACAGCTCTTCACTGTCCCCTGGGCTTGTTCAGCTAGTACCTGTGATCAGACCTTAGGGCCGAGAAGTCTTCTTGAGAAGGAAGCTATTCCAAGTCCTGAGGAATAGGGCGGGTGCTGGCCCTATCAGCAGCCAAGTGGCATCAACCCTACCGGGCTAGTCTGCACATTAGCTTGTGCAATCCTTGGATTTCTCCTCTGCAAAGTGTGAAGAATAACTCTTCTCTGCTTGCATGCAGATGAGGTAGGTTGGATATGGGGGCAGGAGCATGTCCAGCATCGTGTCAGACATTTGGTAAGTCAACCAGATAGATCCACTGTAATTACTATCAGGTCTGTGTGGTTTGATGAGGGATCACACGTATTATTTATTAATCATCTAGCATAGCTAAACCCTGCTCTAACCCTTCACACACATCAATTCACTGAACTGTGACCATACCCCCTGTAGACTTCAATTGCTACGGATGCGTTTCCCAGAAGAGGGAACGGAGGCAAGGACGCTGAGCTGGCAGGTGCAGGAGGTGGAACTCTGAGCCAGCGGTGTTCTGTCTACCTGTCCCTGGAGCCCTGAGGCCACATGAGAAACTCACTCCTATGGATCTGTCTTCCAGGTATTCCGAAGGCAGAACCCAGAAGACCGTGCAGGAGAAGGGAATGCTCATGGGTCTTGCAGCCAGGCAGAGCTGATGTGAACATTCTGGCCCCTCAGCTCATTAACTGTGTCATCGGGCAACACTCTCTGAAGGGTGTCTATAAAATAGGGACCTTAAAGTTACAGGGAGGAGGCAATGAGGTGATGCATATAAGAGCCCTGTGCAGTATCCGGCACACAGTAAACATTCTGTTGACACCGGCCATTTAGTTTTTCTCTGGATGTGACCCACCTGGCCGGGAGGCTGGGATCATGCCACGGCTCACCTGGGCGCTCACCTGGTATCCGAGGTCTTCTCTTCACCTTCCAAGTGTCCCCAACTAAAATGCAGGAAGCACCAGAGAGGTAAACATTGTAAGCTGACCTTTTTCCAACAGGTGGCATTTTGATAGGCACCTAGGGGGGCGGGTCTACCAGACGCCTGAACCGAGGGCTCTAAAGGAAAACAAGCTAATTGTTTCTCTATCCCTACTCCTGCTCTCACCGTACAAGAAGATGGCCTAAAAACCCCACCCTGAAATTGGACTTAAATTTCCAGGGGGTGTGAACTAAATGCTAAGATGGCTGAGGGCAGGGGACAAGTCTGTCCCGTTGATGTCTGTATCCCTAGTGTCTAGCACAGAGTGTGATACTGAGTAGGCACTCAGTTGATGCAGTAAATGAATGAATGAGCTTGCAGGACTCCTCAGTTCAAAAACATGTGTTGTGCGCAGAGAAAAGTCACCGAGGGGAGGGAGGGATGGACACAGATTCCGTCCAGGAGAGGACTCACACGAGCCATTCCTAGTGCTGCCCGCCAGGGGACGTCACTGTTATTGTCGCTATTTACTATCCAACTGACCCTTTTTAAAAGTATACCATTTAGTGGCCTTTAGTATATTCACAGAGTTGTGCCACTAGCACTAGTATTTCATTTCAGTACTTTTTCATCACCCCAAAAGAAACGGCGTGTACGCAGAAGTAGTCACTTTCCTGTCTCCCCTGTCCCAGTTCCTGGCAAACTACACATCGACTTTCTACCTCTAGGGTTTACCTATTCTGGACCTTTCATGTGTATGGAATCCTACTATGTATCTTAGGCCTTCGTATCTTGTTTCTTTCACCTAGCATCATGTTTTCAAGGTTCATCCACATTGCAACAGGTCGCAGCGCTCATTCCGTTTTATGGTCAAATGGTATTCCGTTGCTTAGAGTGATTATAGTTGGGATTTTTGGAAGAGATGGTTGTGTTGAATTTGTAGATTGGTTTGCGGGCTACTTGCCATTTTAACATTATGATGGCTCCTGATTCTGTGATCATGGGCAAACATTTCTGTTTATCCCATCTTCTTTAATTTCTTTCAACGTGCTTTGTAGTGTTCAGGGTAGAAGCCTCGCATGTTTTTTTGCTAATTTTTTTCCTAAGCATTTTGGTCTTGTTGAATCTATCAAAAAGGAAATTGTTTTCGGGGCGCCTGGGTGGCTCAGTTGGTTGGAGCAACTGCCTTCGGCTCAGGTCATGATCCCGGAGACCCGGGATCGAGTCCCACATCGGGCTCCCTGCTCGGCAGGAGGCCTGCTTCTCCCTCTCTCACTCCCCCTGCTTGTGTTCCCTCTCTCGCTGTGTTTCTCTGTGTCAAATAAATAAAATATTAAAAAAAAAAAAAAAAAGGAAATTGTTTTCTTAATTTCATTTCTGGATTGTTCATCGTTAGGTGTAGAGTAGAAAAGTGATTGATTTTCATATATTGATCTTATAACGTGCAATGGTTCTGAACTCACTTAGTAATTCTAATAGGTGTGCAGGTCTGTGTGTATGTGTATTTTTAGAATTTTCTGTATGTAAGATCATGATGTTTAGAAATAGACTTATCTTTCCAATCCAGAAGCCTTTTAGGTTTTCTTCCTGCCTAATTGCCCTGGCTAGAACCTCTAGTAAAATGCTCAGGAGAAGTAGTGAGAGCTGACATGCTTGTCTTCTTGCTGATCTTGGAGCAAAAACATTCAGTCTTTCACCATGAAGTACAATATTGACTGAGTTTCCGGTAGATGAGCAAGTTGTTCCCTTCATTTCTGATTTGTTGAGTGTTCTGATCACAACACAACACGGTATTGGATTTTTCTCAAATGCTTTTTTTTTTTTTTTTAGCATCTATTGAGATGACTATGTGGCTTTGACCATTCATTTTATTAATATAGAGGATTAGACTGATCGATATTTGTATGTTGAACCAAACTTGCATCCTTGGGATAAATCCCACTTGGTCATAACGTATAGTCTTTTGATGTATTATTGGATTCAGTTTTCTAGTATTTTGTTGAGGATATCTATGTTCAAATTCACAAGGGATATTGGTCTGTAGTTTGCCTGTGATGTTTTTGTCTGGTTTGGGTGTCAGAGTAGGGTAATACTGACTTCACGAATGAGTTGGGATGTGTTCCTTCATCTAATTTTTGGAGGACTTTGTGAATCAATAATTGATGAGTGATCCTATCTCTCTCCTTGTTCTATACGTCTTCTGCTTGAGGTTCCGGTACTTCTGCTTGAGTCCATTTCCATGGTGTGAGCCTTCCAGGAATGTGTTCATCTCCTCTAGGCTCTATCACTTATCGACATAAAATTATTTCTAGTATCCACTTATAATTCATTTTGGTTATCACCCATTTCATTTCTGTGAGCTGGGTAGTATTATCTACTCTTTCATAGTCCTAGTTTTAGTTATTTCAGTTTTTTTCTCTTTCTCTCTTGGTCATCAATTTGCAGGTTCATCAATTTTACTGCTGTTTTCAAAGATCTTTTCTTAATCTTTTCAAAACTTTTTGTTTTGTTGATTTTCTCCATTGATTTCTATTCTTCCTTTCATTTATTTCTGCTTCAGTCTTTATTACTTCCCTCTTTCTGCGTGCTTTGGGTTTTGTTTGCTCTTCTTTTTCGAATTTCTTAAGGTAAAAGTTTAGGTTATTGATTTGACATCTTGCTTCTGTGAAAATATAGGCATTTATAGTTATAAATTTCCCAGGAGGGCATTTAAAAAACAAGTACAAGATTGTACTACCTAAGTTCTGAGAAGTTGTCTCTACTGAGAAAGAGAAATAAAACAGTAAAGTTTAGGTTGGCGTTTCTCCAAGTAATCTGTGGTCAAGTAAGTTTGAAACTCGCCGGCTTAAACAAAATGAAGTAGATTCCCTCACTGCAAGATGCCTCTGGACCTTTGATCTTTCAGAGTGTGATGTGACTCTCCCAAGGGAGGTGCAGCCCTTGGGTTTCCCAGATTTTCCTTGCCAGAGAAGCATCTTCAGGGCCAGCGTTCTGCAGATCAGGGCAACATCATGAGTTCTGAGGGCCCTGGGCACATTTGCCTTTGTAAGTCCTCTCCCTCATGGGAAATATCAAAAATTAAATTTTACAACCACACTGACATAAAACAAGTATAATCCAGGCTGGATTTATTATTACATAGTCATCATTATATTCACTTTTTCTTCTGAGTTTAAGTGAAATTAAACATAAAACAAATTCATGTGCCTTTCAGGGCACTGTGAGCCCCAGATATCTTGCTTACTGCACTAGTCAGTTAGGTGCAGATCACTCCCAGGAGAAGTGAGGGGCCCACTCAGGTCAGACGGGGTTTCTGTCCACTGGCAAGGACAAGTGCTGGGATACAACTGTCTGAGGCCCCAGCCCCTTGGTCCAAGCCAAGGTCATTGCCAGGACTGGTGCTCTGAACCATTTTCAAAAATGCATTTGGCCAAGAACTTCAGGAGCATCTTCATGAAATAAAATAACCTCTCTATCTTCCCCTCTCTCTTTAAAGGCTTTGGTTTGCTTTGGTTAGGAAGGGGGCAGGAAGGGAGCATGAGCTGTGTACCAGTTCTAACCCAGTTAGACTGCAGAATAATCAATAAGAAGACAATGGGCCATTGTTCTTCAGAAATACCCCCTTTGTGCAGGACCCCTAAGCCTATAGTCAGCTCCTCACACAAAGAAAGGCAGGATAGCAATTGTCATGGGAGATCAATATCTTCTAGCTCAGGAGCAATTGATCTCAGGATCTCATGACAGAGCCTCAAGGCAGACTTCCTCCCACCTGAGACTCGGTGAGTGGGTGAGAGGTGGCAGCGGGGGTAGGGCAAGTTGAGCACCAATATAAAAAATGGAGTGTGTAAGAGAGATACACTTGGTAGTGGTGGGATTACAGCAAGCGTCATAGAGGTCTCTGCACCTGATTTCCTTTTATGTTTAGCAAAAGTTGGGGGAGAAGCAGAAGCTGTTACCTCGTTATCATCCCCAGGCCTGGAGGGGCAGAAGGAGGGAGAGGCTCCTAGAATCCGGTGAGCTAGAGCTGTAGAGGAGGGGCTGCCTGCCCCTCCATGTAGCGGAGATCTTACACAGAGGCTTATGACCTCTGCCAGCCCACGGCTCAGACGGAGGGAGTCGGAAAATCTTGACCCCTCTTTCTTCCCACTGTCCACCCTCGTCTTTCATCTCTGCCTTGCCATCTGGAAGTCAGAGGGCAGTGACCAATATGGCAGTTTTCGTTGTATAGAATACATTTAACAGCTCATGAGTCTAACCCAACGAGAAAGCCAGAGCAATGAGCCTGCTCCACCCAGAGCCCAGAGCAGAGAGGAGAACGGGGAGACTATGTCTGCCTTGGCACGGGGATGGTACCCAGAACTGTGCAACAGATACGGAGATGCAGAAGTCGTTCTTTTGGGCCAAGACTTGCGATGGAGTCAGGGGAAGTGAAAGTCACTAAGAATTAGCCTC
The DNA here is from genome assembly GCA_004023965.1 of Spilogale gracilis. Lineage (NCBI taxonomy): Eukaryota > Metazoa > Chordata > Mammalia > Carnivora > Mephitidae > Spilogale > Spilogale gracilis. The sequence continues at coordinate 22,043 of PITA01006186.1, forward strand.
ATCAGCTCCAGACGCCACGGGGATGTGGAAGAAGAAAACTGAAGAAGGGGTCCGTGAGAGAAGGCAGGGAGGTTTCCAAAGAAAGAAACCTGAACTGAGTCCTGGACATTGATGATGACTAGGTGAAGGAGAAGGAGCTTCTAAAAGGGAAGCATGGGAGACAAAGAACAAAGAAGTTGAAAACCTTCCCAAAGTAACGGAAATTCAAGTTCTCAGTTAGTGAAATAACTGATTCACTTTAGCAAAATGTTTCCCCTTTGAAAATGACTTATTACAGTTTGCTACTATCCACATCTCTTTAGGTTTTTATAGCTTTTTAAATTTTTTTAATGATTTTTTTTCTTTCCTAACAGAATTAGGTAAAACGTGAGAGAGGAAAAAACTCTAAGTACAACAAAACACCCATCCTCTTCTCTCTCTCATAATTGAGATTCAATTTCCCTTTCTCCTCTGTTTCTGCTTATTAGTCAGAGTCCCAGAGCGAAAAAGGGTGGAGTTGGTGTTTTATTGCTCTCAGACTTGGAAAGAGAATGAGGCTTATGGGGTTTTCTGTACCTCCTTTGTGCATGCTCTGTAATTGCCCAGCGTTCTTTTGGTGGATATTCAATACCAGGAGATTGAATCTTGGCAGAGTTGGAAAATAAAACACAATGTTGCATTCAAGTGTAATACTTGAGTCTTAGCAAAAAGAATGATAAAGATATATTTCTCAGTTGTCAAGTCCCGAGATCAATGCGAGGAAACAGAGCCAACAGCTGGACGGATCCACACAAAGTTGTTTCTGCAGCTTCTTCCTCGTTCCTGGATTGGAATTCCAGCCTTGTTGCTAAGATTCTAAAATGCTGATTCTACGTGTTCTGCTAGGAATAGCATGTGTGTGGATGCCGTGCCTTGCGCTCAGGCAGGCGCTCATTTTCACATACGTCTCATTGCCGGAGAGATGCTTCGGTATGATTTAGAGACATTGCCAAGCTGTTTTAGAGTTGAAATTTTCAAGGGAAGAGGAAATTAGGTGTCTCTGTTTTTGTCACTGTTTCTCATCTACCACTTTTAACAAATGTACTCAACAGTGATTACAGACCTTTATAAGGGCAATAATAATTAAAAATTTTCAAGAAGCTTCTCCTGTCTCCAAAGGAAACACCTTACATTTCTCTGGCCTTAATGAAAATAAAAATATCAAGGATTTATATAAAATCCTTTGCCTCCTTACAGATCATTTACTGGTCTATGAATATCAGCCGGTAGACTATATTTGCATGCACAAGTATCTCTCAATACCTGATTGATTTCCTTCCTACAAAGAATTTTCACATTCCTTAGTATACTTTCTGTATAGTTTCAAACATTCTTTGTTTCCATTTTGATGCCTGATAAGCAAAGAGGAAAGATTCAGGGCCTTTTTTCTCATTAGATTCACAGCAGGATTTTTTTTTTTTTTTTTTTTTTTAAGGAAACTACAGCAGAGTTCGATTGTGTGTGTGAAGGCAGTTCCTTTAAAGCCCAATTTATTACACACACACACACACACACACACACACACCTGCACACACAGGGCATCAAGGATCTTTCTCTTGACTTGGTGAAAAGTGAGTCTGTGAAAATAAATAGTAAGTCTTGGGAAAATCCTGTCTAAGAAACTCAAAGTGCTGGATCAGTAAAACATACTTTTAGAAAAAGTCCTGGACTATTAAGAGAAGAAAGATACAGTATTTCACTCCTAAGATCCCACAATTCAAAGAAAAAATGTTGCTTCCATGGACTCCCTGAAGACAAATGATGGAGAAAGGAAAACCCCTCTCCTTCAAATGTTGTAATTCCCAGATGTATTTTGCAAGCACTTGAAACAGTCTGCAAGACCTGAAGGTAATTTTATTTTCGGGGAACCCTCTTCAACCCTAATTTCCTAACCAAGTCAATGGTGGATCTCTGAGCTATACGTTCTTGGGCATCTCATTTCCTCCTGATTTCCCGAGGCTACCTCTAATAAAGAAAGAAAGATAGAGAGACCAAGAGACTCACAAGGCACCGAATATAATCACTTCTGTCAAACTAAAATTCTGACTTATATTAATTCACTGTGACCGATCACTGGGAATTCAAGAAATATGCTGGATCTACACTGTTAATTTAAATTATTCCAATGTGTCCCATCTACCAGAAATGAAACGAACCTGAGTTTCTTCTCTTTGCCTGGGGGTGTGGACTGAACCATCTGACTCAAGGGGGTTAATAGGCACTGAGGTGAGGGGTTTCATGGAAAATAGAACCTGGAGCCCCTGCCCCGATCTGTGGTTGTAGCCTTCATCTGCTCCTTTCCAGGTCTAAAGGAAGGTCTGATTGAGCCAAAATGATTACTGTCACACGACTTCTTTATGGTTTTCTTTTAATCACTGAGCCTGGATAAAATTGCCTATTGATTGACCTTAAATGAAAACTATTTTAACCTGGGAACTCCATTAAAAAAATAATGCAAGACAGCAGCTCACTACAGCTCATGGTTAATGTGGCTGCCTGGGAATTAGTGATGCCTACCATTTTGGGGAGACTCCCAATTCCTTCCCAGTTTCAGTATTTATCTAAATTCCTTGAAACTTTTTTATAACCTCCTTCTCTGCTAGCCTACATTTCATTTCTTCTTTCCTTCTCAGGGAAAAGAATTTTTGTTTTCCCTTCCTTAGATTCACCGGTGCTCGCTGAGCCTCGAGTTCTGGTGGGTCTGCTGGGATGGGGAGTTCCTTGACTTGCCTGTCTTTCTACATCACTCAGAGCTGTCTCAACCAATGACCAGATGGCACCAGAAATGCAATGTGCTTTCTGGAGTTTCCTTTAACACTGTACCAAATATATTTTTGTAGGTACTGGAAGGGGTCACCATTGGGAAGAAATTGTCCACTCAGAATTTATTTACTCCTGAAGAGTCCTAGAAACAAGGGCTGCTAGAGACTGTTGGCTTTGTGTGGAGAATACTGATTGGTTCAGGATGTGAGAGATCAAGAGGGCAGAGGATCATGTCCAAGAGGCACAGTAAGAACATCAGTCTCTCCACACTAGGGATTGGACCAGACACTGTGGATTTCAACCTGTCACCTGCCTCGTATGTCTGAGAGGAGATACGAAATGACACCTGAATGGACAATGAGAAGAACTAAAAGGAATTCAATGTTCCATCTGTTACTACACAAGAAGCCGGGATCAATCATGTCCCACTGAGAGAGACCAAATTAAGGGGGTAAAAACTGAAACTCAATGATAGTGACTATAAGAGAAAATAATACATTGAGGGGGGGAAAGGAAGGTAGCATCTAACCTTCCTCTCACCTCTGCTATACACAACATGTACTCTGATATCATCCCAATATGTCCTATTCATGACACTTGTCATATTAATTAAAATTTCTTATATAATTATTGAGTTTCCCCATTCAACTCTACCATCTGTGGGGACAGAGACTTGCTGGCCATGGATCGCTTCCCGAAGCCTAGTTCAGTCGTAGGTACTGGAGAGACAGTCAATAAATTTCCTTGTTGAAAGAATGAATGAAATATCCATAATGTTAGGGGAAATGTATGGTTCTGAAAATGATTTACTCTAGGAACCAGAAGAAGAGTTTTAGAGAGGTTAAGAAGACATGACCTGTGGAGAAAAGGAGTAGGAAGTCCTGGGAGGGAAGGAGCAGAGGATGAAGAATGTCTGAGGCACAATGTGACCTAGAGACAGGATTGGAGAGACAAGGAAGTCTTGAAAGGAAATAGTGTTGCAGGAGCACAACGGACACTCTTGAGGGGGAAAATGAAGATATTTTAAAATATTTTTTTTTTAATTTTTTTTTAAATTTTTTTTTAAAGATTTTATTTATTTATTTGACAGAGAGAAACACAGCTAGAGAGGGAACACAAGCAGAGGGACTGAGAGAGGGAGAATCAGGCTTCCCGCCGAGCAGGAAGCCCGATGTGGGGCTCGATCCTGGGTCTCCGGGACCATGACCTGAGCCGAAAGCAGTCAACTAACCAACTGAGCCACCCAGGCGCCCCTTAAAATATTTTTTTTAGATTTTATTTATTTACTTGACAGAGAGAGACACAGTGAGAGAGGGAAGAGAAGCAGGAGGAGTAGGAGAGAGAGAAGCAGGATTCCCACTGAGTAGGGAGCTCGATGTGGGGCTTGATCCCAGGACTCTGGGGTCATGACCTGAGCCGAAGACAGACACTTAATGACTGAGCCACCCAGGCGCCCCGAAAATGATTTGAGACTGCACAAAACCAAATCAGTGACCTCAGTGTGAATTTGAGAAGCTCTCCCAGAACACAGAATAAGATAAAAAATCTATAAAGAAAGAAGGTACAAGAATATAATATAGAAGACACCTTCCTGGAACTGGAGAAGTTCCTGGAAACTTAGGGAACAGATGAAAATCTTATATCAGGTTTCAGGCAAAATTAATGAAAAGTGTAGCACTTTTAGACACATTGTGGCAAAACTTATTATAAGGATAAAGATGAAAATCATACAAGTAGGAGTTGGAAACAAGAGAGACAAAATGCTCTTTGGGGAAGGAAGACTATTCCCCATCCTTCTTGTCCCACCCTGCTCTCCTTCCCAAGACTATGAAGCAAGTTACTTGAGGGGTGAGCTAGGAGACAAGGAAGCCTGAGTAGTTTGGCCCTTTCATCCTCCCTCTGTCTTTGGGATCTGCCTACCTGCAGAGGTCACCCTCCCCCCATCCAAATCATTCTTCAGCATCTTCATCACCTGTGCCATATATTACTTTCCTCATTCATTCATTCAGCAAATGCTCATTGAGTGTCTGCTTTGTGCTGAGAGCTGTTCCCTGTGCTTATTCTGTAGAGAAAGTTCTTGGACTCAAGGAATTCACCACTAGGTAGCAAGATACAATAAACAAAGACACAGATAAATATACACACAAAAGGGTCAGAGCTAAGAGCTAAGAAGCAGAACAAAGCAAGGTAAAGGGAGTGATTGAGTGAGAGGGAGGGATCCTGCATCACGACACAGAGGGAACAGGGAAGGCCATATTGAGGATGAAGTGACATTCAAACAGACCTGAAATAGTTGGATGGTGAGCTAAGCAGATGGGGGAAGAGCATCCAGGCAGAGGGAATAGCCAGTGCAAAGGCCCCAAGGAAGAAGTTCGAGTGGCCTGTCTGAGAAGCGTTGAAACCAGGAGTAGGAGCTTAGAAAGCAAGGTAGAGAGAAGGGTAGTAGGGGAGGGGAGGGGATTAGTTTATGTAGGACCTAGGGGCTCTGGAGGGACCTTTGGATTTTCTTCTAGGTGTGATGAGAAGCTGTTAGAGGGGGCCTCCCTCGTGACACTCACCACCATTTGAAATCATCTTATGTCTTTACTTGCCATTGTCTGCTCCCTTCTCTAGAACGTAAGCTTTGTGATGGCAACTATTTTTTTTTTTTTTACATCTTCTTTACTGTTGCTTTCCCAATATCTAGAGTGACACCTGATAGGGAGAAAGTGCTGAAAAACTATTTATTGACATAATGAATGAATGAAACCAAAGCTCTAAGTAGGCAGAGACTATGAAGTAGAGAAAAAGAGTAGAGGAGACACAGCTACTTTGTTTACTTAATGGTGGTGCCCTAGCGTGGCATCCCCCAAATTCCATGGGGTCCTGGAGCTCAGAAGCACCCAAACTCCCATTTTCCCTGAGGCCCAGCTGATTGGCTCCTTTTGGGTTATCTTGCGTGCACACCTGTATGACAAATCTGTCACCTCTGGGCAAACCTGCTGGACCTCCCAGCTGGGAGCTATGACTGTCCCACATCTGCCCACCGCAATGCCTAATTCAGTCCGGGCTGTGATGCATCCCCCTGGGAGGTTTTATCTTCTTTTTCATCTTTATCACCTAATCCAGTGTTTTGCCATAGAAGCATGTGGCCAATATTTATGAAATGTCTAATGGAACCGAGATGCTGAAAATCAATGGGACAGAAAGATTTAAAGCGGAGAGATAGGCAAAAGTAAACAAATGCAAGCAAAAAGATTTTTTCAGGAAAGCAGGATTGGTGTTATCCATTTCAGACAAAGTAGAATTCAAGAGGGGTAGAGCATTAGTACACAGAACAAAGAGGGACATTTATAGAGATAAAAGGTATAACTGGAGCATTTATAAATAGCCAAGCACTGATGATGTATCTGATAACATTCAATACCCACTCCTAATTAAAAGGGAGAGAAAAACTATTGGGGAGTTAGGACTGTAAGTCCACATAATAAGTGATGAACACTGTCTAGTTCAAACCAGCAGTCACCACCATATTTAACAGTGAACATAGAAGGTATTTTCATTAAAATCACGGGAAAGCCAAGTATCCCTGGTGATATTGAGAGATTCAGTTGTTAATCTCTTAAGAGTTCATCAATGTTTGGTAAAGTGGATGGATTAAGTATAAAGTCGAGAAAAAGGGCAATAGCTTTACTTATTTCCACAATAACCAGTTAGAATATCTAAAGAGGGAAAAACCCATTTTCTTAATTGCATTAGCAATTAGGATTGCTAGAAAATAGGATCCTAGAAAAAATAGGATAAGAAATGGGTAAGATCCCCTTTTATTCTATATGATGAAAAACAGAAAACCCTTTTTGAGATACATAAAATAAGATATGAGAATGTGCATATTTCTCTAGAAGAAAAAAATCTATGAAGTTCTTGACAATGTCAATTTTCTTCAAATAAATGTATCAACTTAGTACCTTCTCAATCATTTAAAAGGCAAACGGCAAAGGGAGAAATTGTTACTAATGCAGGAAAAGGACAAATGTTTTCCTAATACAAAGAGCTCTCAAAGATCAAAAAAAAGGGGCTTTCAACCATTAGTAGAACAAAAGGGCAGAAGATGCGAGCAGACAGTTTGCAAAGGAGTTCAGCTGGACTGGTAATCAAAGAAATTAACAAATCAAGTCACTGCCTTTTTATGTCAATCAAACTGTCCAGGATGAAAAGACAGAAGGATGGAGAGGCTGGGAATAGCTATGTCTCTCTCCTCTGTGGCTGTTGGTGGCTTAAAGTGCTACACTCTTTCTCAGAAGCAATTTGACAATAGATACCAAGGATTTAAAATGAGTTCACATCCTTTGACAAAGAAATTCCCTTCCCATGAAGTCTGTCCTAGAGAAAATAGATATGTGGGCAAGGATTTATACACAAAGGCATGTATTCCTGGGAGACATTAAAACTGAAGTCACATTTTGAGTAAAATTTGCATTATGGGAAATTTCTTCTGAAATCATGTTAATTAATTTAAAATAGAGATTTCAACAAATTTTATTCAATTTTATCCCAATTTGTATAGGTATATAGGACATATATAGGTATGTAGAATGTATACATAGAGAATATACTGGACATAGTGAGTACGCAGACAGAATAGATATGGATATATGGAATCCCAAAATACCAACAGTGTTCATCTCTAGTGGAATTAGGGGTAATTATTATTTTTGTTATATTTTTCTATATGTGTTTTACTTTGCCAAATTTTCTACAATGGATAGAAATTACTCAATAATAAGCAAATGCCCTTGTTAGTTTAAAAAAACAAAAAAAACAAAAAAAACCCAACCAAACAAAAGAAAACATACTGGAACCAACAACTGCCAAAACATTTGGCTCCCCAGGTGAGCATGGGACAGAAGTTAACTCTAGTGATATTTCTGCTCCTTTCTCTCTCAGCTCAGAATTCAGAAAAATAAAATTAACATCTTTGCAAGAAATGTTCACTGCATGCCTTACTGTGTATAAGGTACAAGGCTGAGGGCAGTGAAGCAGGACCCAGAAAACACGGGTCCTGTCCCAAGTACAGAATTATCAAGCGAAGAAGAAGATGGCCTCCAACTTGGAAGGCCATAAAACATGGCAGGCTGGGCAAAGAGATAATAAGAAGTCAAAGGAGATGGACAGGATGAGAAGGGCAGAGGAAGCATTTCACACCTCTCACATTGCAGGACATGCAGTGAGATGAAGAACGCCTTATTTTCTAGCATACCCTGTAGGGGGAAGGAAGGAGGGGCTGGAAGGAAGCCGTGTATGTGAGGAAGCAAACAGCCAACATTTGTGAAGTGCTTACCATGAGCCAGGTGCTCTGCTGAATGCTTTAGGTGTGTGATTTCATTTAACCTTCAGATCCAGCTTAAGAGGGTGGTTCTATGACCAACCCCATGTTTTAGATGAAGACACAGAGGCCCAGTAGTTGAACAATGTGCCTGTGTCTATACAGAGAGCACACGTAGACTCAGAATTCGAGTCCAAGCAGTTCCATCTCCAAGCCCTGCTCTTATTGTCTCTGTAGAGAAGGGCATGCATGTGTGGGCCGGAGCTGAATTGTTTAGGACCTGATGGGGCAGGAATGCTACCCTTCTCTTTCTCAATATCCTGCTATCCTCCTTCCCTCTCTCCCACCTTAAGCAGCTTCGAGCCTCTCCTCTAAACAAGTGACTAACATGCAGCTATTTAAAGAATATCATGTGGAAGATGTGCCGTGTTGTTAGCTTCTACCTGACACTGAAGAGTCTTCGATCTGGGCGTCTGGCGAGCCTGGAAGGGAGAGAGCTTTCCTTCTCCAAGGGTCTTCTGTAATCCCTGTTATCATCAGTTAATTCGAGCAGCTAAGAGGCTAGAATGGCGTGCTAGGTGTTGGGGATGTGCTCACATCAGGTGGAATCTCCCAGTGGTCTGCATCTCTCCTCTGAGCCCATGGCCTACATGAGCTCTACGTTGGAAGAATCATGGGGATGTGCCATCCTCAACACATCCCAAAGAGAATCCTGAGCTCTGTGCCAAGCCTCCTGTTCCTTTAGGGATCTCTTTCTAGGTGATGTAGTTACCCAGATGCACCAACTAGAACTATCTTCCCTACAGCATTCAACCCATCCCCAAATCCCATTTAGTCTCACCTCCAAAATATCTACTGCTTTTCCCATCACTGTCACCAGCTCAGTCCTAGCCACCCCTATGCCTCTCTTGGACAATCACCACGGTTTCCTGACAGCATTCCTGCATTCATTCAGTTGCCGAACATAGAGACCTTATTACTCCCTCTCCTTAAACAGCCCAGATTTTTCCTATACATTTGGACAAAGGCAAAATAAAAGCCTTTGGTTCTGGACCCCAATTAGCTTATTCCCTTGTCTCTCACTCTTCTCCCCACCACATACTGAGTATAACGATGGAGAAGTCCCTGAACATCTGTATTCCAGGCTGTTAACGTTAGTCATCTTGGGACGTGAGGCTGGAGGTGGGTGGAGGAAGATTTCTTCAGACATAGATAGAGATATAATCAACATACAACATCATATTTGTTTCAGGAGTACCACATAATAGTTCAATATTTATATACATTGCAAAATGATCACCACCAATAAGTCTAGTTAATATTCATTGCCACACATCATTACACATTTTTTTAAAGGTCATCAAAAGCAATAGCATTCTGGTTATAAAAATAAGTCTTAGGGATATAATGTATAGCATGGTGACAATAGGTAATGACACTGTATTGTATATTTGAAAGTTGGTGAGAGAATAGGTCTTAGAAGTCCTCATTATAAGAAGAAAAATCTGTAACTATCTCTTATATATGTGAGTTGTTTCACTGGTTGCTGTGCACACAAGTTAACTTCGTAATATCAGAAAATGGTAATTAATAAAATATGTTTGCATAGGGGCCATCACTTAGAGAATGATTGTCTTTTAGTCACATGGAAAACTTCATTGTAATGATCTTTGCCTTCTCTTTCCCTGGTCAAACAAAATAGGAAATAAGGTGGTGGCCTGAGCACGCCTACTAACATTGGATCCAGAGCTTTCAACCAAGTATAGAGGCAAATAGTAATCCTGTTGATTTAGCCCCAGCATCCTAAATTGCCAGAAAACTCACTGCGGTAGCTGTTAGTACTGATTCATGGAATTTCATTTAGACCAGTTTTAGCCCCACCAAAAAAAAAAAAAAGTTGGTCTCCCCGAATACACAAGCAGCTGATGGATCCTTCCATTTCAAGTTGGCCACAAGCAAAACCACACTCAATGTGAATAATTGCTTCCGATAAAATGACAGAACCCATAATTCAGAGGAAGCTACCAATGAATTTAGGATAGAGGTCAAACTGATGGCCCGTCAAGTGTAATATTATGCCTGGTGCTTCCCAGTGGTCAGTACTTTTGAATCTCAGCTAGGCAGTTCTGCGAACGTCACAAACTACGAAGGACAGAATTCTCCTCCCAAACCAGAAGGTGTTAGAGGCATGGTGTCAACTCTTACTACCTAGTTAAAAAATTGATTATCAAAATGTCTGTCAGCCAAGTCTATCTCACTCAGCCATCTTCACTGCACATTATCTTTTATGGATCTTAAATGTCCAAGCTATTAAAGTGGCCAGTTCTTCTCATAAAACAACCCGGAGGTAAAAGAAGGATGCTTCCCACCGCTTCTACATGAGACAGGCAGTGGTGAAACCGTCAGCTACCATTCCCAATTTTTAAAAAAAATATTTTATTTATTAATTTGAAAGAGAGAAACACAGTGAGAGAGAGAACACAAGCAGGGGGAGTGAGAAAGGGAGAAGCAGCTCTCTTGCTGAGCAGGAAGCCTGATGCAGGGCTCGATCCCAGGACTCCGGGATCATGACCTGAGCCGAAGGCAGATGCCCAATGACTGAGCCACCCAGGCGCCCCTACTCAGGGGGGTCTTAATTGAGAACTCCTGAAACAGAAGACAGAAGGGGCAGGGGTTCTCAAACTTTCATCAGTTAGTTGGAGTCAAATCTATCTGAAATGGGGAGAAATCTCAGTTTCTTTAAAGTTATTGTTCACTTGTTTTTACACAGGATATAATTCCTGGCATAATAAGGTCTTGGAGCAGGATGGCTGGAAAACTGTCCTCCGAAGGCATATCTGGATTCATTCAAAGTAGGTGGGACTAGAAATGTTAAGAGATTTTAAGATGATAAAGAGTGAATTGTGAGACTTGCTGTTTCTTTGAACACGAAAGGTCCACCAAGGGAAATGTCACGTAACATCCTCAAAGGTGCTTGTTTTGTGGGTGATTCTCGCTTTCCTTTCAGTAGATTTGGTCTCTCGTCGTTCTTCTCTCTCCTTTCCTGCAATCGGTGTTGGCAAATTATTCTGACTCTGGGACAAACTGATGGGCAGATATACAGTAGATGGACAATTCTATCCCTTCCAGGATTAAAACCTTTTGCTATGTAACTTTGCAGTACTTCCTCATTGTATGTGTATGAGGGGGTAGTGGGGGGTATTCTGTCCTATCCCTCGACTTTGATCTAAATCATGCCATTTGTTTTGGCCAAGGGAATGGTAGCAAATGTGAGACGAGCAGAAATGTGTTGCCTTTCTGCATTCCCACTCACTCTTTCTCTTTTGCAGTGGAAGCATGCCCGGGCTAGCCTGCTGGGGGATAAGATCCATGGAGCAAAACCGAGACAACCCAACAGAGACCCCAGTCATGAGACAGAGCCCCGCTAAGATGGCAAAACCAGCTTCCCTGTCGCTGACCATGGACGCGGGGACGTGTCCCGCTGAGCCCAGCCTCAAATCAGCAGAGCCAGCCAGCCCAAAGACCCATGTGCCTCTGAGGCTTCATGGCTGTTTGTCATACAGCATTACTGGAATAATAATTAACTGATACAAGTTGTAAGTTACTTTCCCCTTATATCTGGTGCAAGGAAGAAATACAAGCACAGACTATTTCCCACAGGCAAGTTGTTCTTTCGTTCCTTCTTGGACAGGTTGATGTCTTATGTCAGTGAGTGCTTCCCGCTGCTGTGAGCCCCCAGCTTTGGGTTGGGCTGATGTTTCTGCTTCTTTTTGAAGTGCAAGTGAAGCCTCTGCCCGGGTGCATGACAAAAGGGGGGCCCCACTCTCCATCTTCATGTGAATATTGGTGGTTTTAATATTCTTATTTAGATGGAAAATGGCCCGGAGTTTGGATGCATTTTATTGTTGGAAGAGATATCGTATTTGAGATCCTGAGGGATTCTAGCAGCCAAAGTGTAGACTTGGATGGAAACAAAATCAGAATAATAAGTAATGTGTATAGTGTGCATCAGTGTGCCAGAAAGGAAGGCTTAGAGAAGCTCTTTGCTTATGTTCATTCATTTACGTCTCTGGATAACTTTTTTTCAAATAAGAACTAGTATCATCCCCATTTTACAGGTGAGACTAGCCCAAGGATACTTGCCCAGTTAGTAAGATAAATCCAGGTCGTGGGATGCCAGAGCCCATGGGGTTAATGCTCACATAAACCCACTCATCTGCCCTCAGGACCCTGAGATCATGCATGACCTGAGCCAAAATCAAGAGTCGGATGATTAACCAACCAAGCCACATTCTTTTTTTGCTTTTTAAAGATTTTATTTATTTATTTGACAGAGAGAGAGAGATCGCAAATAGGCAGAGAGGCAGACAGAGAAGGTGAGGGAAGCAGGCTCCCCGCTGAGCAGAGAGTCCAATGTAGGACTCGATCCCAGGACCCTGAGATCATGACCTGAGCTGAAGGCAGAGGCTTAACCATCTGAGCCACCCAGGCACTCCACCAAGTCACATTCTTAACCAAGAGTTCTATCTACCATCTCCATACAGGGATTTCTGACTCTGTTTTTGTTCTGGGTGTCTGCAAAAAATACAGCTTTGCATTTCCGAACCTGAACCTACTTTGGGTCTTGGTTGCCCTGTGGTGGTAGAAATTTCATCTTGGTCTCCTTCCTGCCTGGTCTTTGGCCATCTGTCCATGCAGGTCGCTGCTGCATCCTCCCTGAGCCAGGAAGCATGACATCAGGCCTGCTGGCTCTTGGGGCTGCATTAGGGCAGCTTCTGGGGATGTGTTACATTGCCCCTGGTCACTCAGGGCTGGAGAAAGCCATGAGGCTGCCTTGGGCCCATCTGTCTGGACACTCCATGCAGATACATACTTTATTCCTGCACCACTGCACCTGTGGTGCAGAAATAACTTTGACCTGCAGAACTCAAGTCTTCTACCTGGGGATAGGAATTCCAGAATTCCAGAACATTCCCACAGAGGCAGCGTCCAGGGACCCTTCACAGGCATCCTCCAGCCACCCACTCCTTGTCTATCACATTTTTAAGCACACCCCTTACTTAACATTCTCTCTCATCATAGTTTTTAGTTGTCCTGTGCCTATATTCTCCATTTTCCCAAGGTGGTTGGATTTTTTTCCCCTAAAATAAATGAGAACACAATAGATGTTCAGTAAATTATTAACTTCAGAAATGCAATGCCCTGCTACCCGAGGCACCGGGCAAAATTAACTTGCTAGTCTTACTCCTTGCCATCTGAAAACCTGGGATCAAAATATATTCTTTAAGGGTCCAATAAGACTGTTCCTGCGGCCCTCTGAGGGTTAGGGTAGAACTGAGAACCTGCCCTCTTACTTAATTAGGCTAAGTTCTCATGTTTCTTAGAATTTTCCAGAAAATTGGCACTAGCACTGCGTCATGGTATAAAGAATCTTAACAACAGCACCAAAACCACTGATAACAATAACTAGCCTTATTGAGGGCTTAGAGGGTGCTTTAGTTTTAATTCATGTATTTTTTAAAATTTTTTTTAATTTATTTTTTATTTTGAGATAGAGCAAGAGTGAGTTAAAGAGAGTGACGGAGCACACAAGCAGAGGGGAGGGGCAGAGGGAGAGAGAGAGAAGCAGACTCCCCACTGAGCAGGGAGCCTGATGCAGGGCTTGATCCCAGGACCCAAGGACCATGACCTGAGCTGAAGGCAGATGCTCAACTGACTGAGCCACCCAGGCGTCCCTTAGTATATGCTTTAAAAGTACTTTCATCTACTATTTCATTTCACCAAGGTGGAAACTCAGTGGACAGGTCCAACGCCCCAAATGACAAAGCACATAAGAGACAGAGGTAGGATTTGAACCTCAGAGGTTGGACACTGCAGCCCTTCTTCTTAAACATTTGGGACTGATCTACTCATTACACACTTACTCAACTGAGTTAAAAAAGAAAAGAAAAGAAAGGCTATGTGTAGGGAATACAAGACTGGAAGTGCACGATGGGAAGGCAGTGACTGAGCATGCATTCATTCATCCTGCAGTAGTTCATCAGTGTGAACACCGTCCAGGGCTCCCATCCTCCCTTGTACATACAAGCAATCTCTAAGCATACTATTTTCTACATTATTTTCATGATACCATTCTGCTGCTGTGCTTCTCCATGCCTACCTCCCTTGCTAGAGTGTGTGTGAACTGAGGGCAGAGATGACTCCCCTTTGAGCCAGGGGGTCAATAAATGTTTGCTGTGGGCTCTGGCCACCTGTACGCGGTACAGGGAATGGTCTCCTTTCCAGATTACTGGTGAATGTCTCCACTGGCTGCCCTTGCCCCAGGGTGGCTATCAGTCTACAAGCACAGGGACACTTGAGGACTGGCTAGACTGGTAGTCTCGTCTTGATTCACCTGTCTCTGTCCTTCTGTGCGACACCCCAGCCCTGTGCGCATCGATGACCCAAGGCACGTCGGGTATTTTTCTTTTTTTTTAATCTCATCTTCTTATGTTGTGTCTAAAGCAGTGACTCGGCTCTTTGTGGCTTTCCAACAAATGTTTGCTCAATTCAGTTTACTCTCAGAGCTGTCACCTTCTTGATGGACACCTGGAAAAGTGGCTTCTACGTCCTTAAACAATTGTGAACAGACGGTCCAGACTATTTGGATTGGGATCGAGTGAGACTGTGAACAAAGATGCCTTGCATAAGTGGGCTCCGCTTCTCCTTGAAGACTTGGTCTTTTTCAGTTGCCAAGATCAGGTCGGTAAGTCTACACTGAAGCATTCATGCACACACCCAACAAGCCAGCCATTCAGCAACACCTTTTGCGTTATCCCTGGGAACTGGGGAAGCCAAGAGGGAGAGGACCGTGTGCACCACTATGTCCAGTGAACTCACTGTCTAAGTAGTAGGGGAGGGGAAGCCCCTGAACTGGCAATATTAAAAAAATAGTAGGGACAATGACAGAAATCTGGATAGGGTTCTAACTCTGCCTGGAATCATCAGAAAAGGAATCTCAAAGGGCCTATGAGTCTAGAAAAGGAATGCAAATGGGAAGGTACTTCCAGGAAGAGGAGTCCTGGAGAAGGGAGCCATGGACAGTGCAGAGAACAAACTAGGAGTACGGAGTCATCAAAAATGAGATTGCAACAGAGATAGAGTCACTTTACAGATGGTCTCAGGAGCACAATTCAGAAAGCAGGACGCCCTGTCCTAGGCACAGGGAAGCCAACACAGAGTCTAGCTGCTGGGAGCCAGAGTTGCATGTGCATTTTAGAGATCATGCTGTAGCAGAAGCCTCTAGAGCCCTGTGTCACATCCCTCAGTCGGCTTCTGATTTCAGCTGCAGCTGCAGTGGACAGCTCCACAGAAGCTCAGCCTTACCTCTGGCCCACATGTCCTTTTTGTTTTCTGTCCCAGATCCTCGTCCACCATCATAGGGGTGCAACTGGCCTCCACAGAAGCACAGCATGCACCTGTAAAGTGAATGCCACCAGGGGCAATCCTGAACTGATGGTGGATAAATCCTCCAACTTCCCATCCTGCAGGGAGACAACTGTTGGAGGCATTCTAGATGTTTCTGAGGAGGTCCCCGTGGTATCAAGCCCCTGTTGCCCATAGCAGCAACTTGAAAGTACACCTTTGTATTGACTGGCTTTTCCTTCTTTCTTGATTCATTTCCCTTCTTATTCACTCTTGTTTTCTAGGATGTCCTCCCAATAAACCACCTGCATCCAAGCCCTTGCCTCAGGCTCTGCCTTCAGAAGGACCAAAACCAACCATAGCTGAGCCAGGATGTGGCCGAAAGTGGCAAGGAAGCCAGCTGGGTGGCTGGAGGTACCAGTCCTCTGAGATATTACAAAGGCCTGAGTTAGGGTAGTAGCTCT